>CAUYPK010014115.1:0-30314 GCA_963574355.1 Loris lydekkerianus
GGGTACATGTGAAACTTAGTAAATGTAGAATATAAATGTCTTAACACAATAACTAAGAAAATGCCAGGAAGGCTATGTTAACCAGTGTGATGAAAATGTGTCAAACTGTTTATAAAACCAGTGTATGGTGCCCCATGATCACATTAAAGTACACAACTATGATTTAATATTAATAAAAAAATACAAAAAAAAAAAAAAAAGAAAGCTCAATTCAAAAGGGTCAGTGTACGAGGCTTCTACTTTATTTTTTTTTTTTCAGCTTCTGTTTTTAGAGGCAGACTCTCGCTCTGTCATCCAAGCTGGTGTGCAATGTTATACAATCATAACTTACTGCAACCTTGAACTACTGAGCTCAAGTGATGCTCCAGCCTTAGCCTCTGCCTCCCAAAGTGCTAAGGTTACAGGCATGGGCCACTACGGCTGGCTGTATTTTCTTTTTTTTTTTAGAGACAGAGTCTCATTTTGTCGTCCTCGGTAGACGTCATAAGTCACAGCAACCTCCAGCTCTTGGGCTTAGGCAATTCTCTTACCTTAGCCTCCTGAGTAGCTGGGACCAAAGGTACCCGCCACAACGCCCAGCTATTTTTTGTTGCAGTTTGGCGGGGGTCCGGTTTGAACCTGCCACCCTTGGTATATGGGGCCAGTGCCCTACTCACTGAGCCACAGTTGCCACCCTGCCTGGCTATATTCTTGACTATGGAAGCTTGTGGTTTAAGTTTGTAAATCAGATCCACTGCTAAATGTGATGAAAACAATTATAAAGAAATAGATATTTTGATGTTTTCTCTTTTTTAAAAAAATGTTAGAGAGAATATGAAGATGATTGTGAAGATTTTATTTTAATATAAATTGTTAAAATTTTTACCAAGGTGGTATCTCACCTTAATCATTTGTTAATTAATTAACTAAATATGCTCAGTTTATGGTTAGCAAGGTTGCAGTTTTATCCTTCTGGGACAAGAAATATGAACTTAATGAACTTGAAGAGGAAAAACTGCTTGCTGATTTTTTAAAAAAGAGATTGGATGTTTTCAGCCTTGGACTTGATTGAGCTGTGGGTAGATTCAGATTATACTAATTATCCATGGCTGAAATGCTTTTAACTCAATAAGGTCATGATTTCAAAAGAAGAAGAAGAAGAAATGTAAAACAAGATCTACAAATTCAGGCTTCTTTCAGTCTACACTCTAGAGGGAAAGACAGACAAGAAAATAGACGAAGTACAGTGCAATAAATACTATGAGTCAGGGGAACACTTGCCTACAATACACATCATTTTCTGAGATTCGGATATCCCCCCAATGAAGTGAAGTACAATAAACCCTCAGTAACTCTAACCCTTTAAAAAGATGTGAGTCAAGCTTGATAGGTTGGTGTTCCAGGCAGCACTTGATGAGCACATACTGTGCGCCAAACCCTGAAATTCTCACTTCAACTGGATTTAATCTGCACGGTAATCCTGACACTAGCACTATTTTTTTCTATAGGACAAGAAAAAGATCTCTAGGAAAGAATATGCAAATTGGATTTGTATGGAAAATACTACTTACATGAGTAACTGAAAACTAATAATAAAATAAGATACTTTTTTTTTTGAGACAGTCTTAGTTTGTCACCCTCAGTAGAGTGCTATGGCATCACAGCTCACAGCAACCCCAAACTCTTGGGCTCAGGTGATTCCCTTACCTCAGCCTCCTGAGTAGCTGGGACTACAGGCGCCTACCACAATGCCCTGCTATTTTCAGAGACAGTGTTTCGCTCTGGCCCAGGCTGGTCTGGAACTCCTGAGCTCAAGCAGTCCATCAACTTCGGCCTCCCAGAGTGCTAGGATTTTAGGCATGAGCCACCATGCCTGGCCAAGATACCTTTAAATCTAGCAGTTAACAAAAATGACCCAGTGTTGGCAAGAATATGGGGAAATAAGAGCTTTCACATACAAGGGCTGTCTGGAAAGTATCCAGCCATATAATATGAAAAATAGAGACATATGTGTGTGGCTGCTTTCTGGACAGCCTTTGTACTATTGAGGCCATTTAGCTATATCTAAAATAATTTTAATATGCTTTCCCTTTGACTCAGCAATTCTATTTCTAGGAATTTATCCTAGAGATAGTTTCACAAAAAATTTGGCAAAGATACATGAATTATCTTAGTCCAATTATGCTTAGATTGGATAATTTGTGAACAACATAAATTTATTGCTCACAGTTTTCTACTACAAAAGTGCCTGTAGTAGATAATGTTGGAGGTAACGAAGTTGCCCAGAATATTTGGTGAGTTAGGGCCCTTGTAGCTGAATTTTGGCTTCTATAATCTCTAAGTATAAGAACCAGGCTTGAGATTTTTTAAGAACAAATAAAACCCACAGGTTGTCCCTCTGAATGGTGAGACCTAGTTGCTGATTTGGAGCCAGTGGTACGCGCACAGAACAGCAGACATGCTGCCAGGGAGGTAGAGTGCCACGTGGCAGGGAGCTATATGTATGTTCACCTTGGCTGTGCTAGAAAGCCAAGGAAGGGGAGAGGGAGACATCAGATATCAGGAACATGCATCCTCCCTCACAGCCTCCCTTTCCCCTTCCCGCCTTTCTCCTTTCCCTCTCTCCTTTCCTGGTCAATGCAGATGTTGATATTTTTGGAACTTACTGATGTGATTGGTATTACAGGTGCTAATGGCCTCAGAGCCATATGAAAAACCTAAATTGTATAGTTGAGCCTGTCCCACGTGGAGATGGGAGAGGCAAACTGGGAACTTTCCACCAACCCCCACTGCCAGGTGTAAGGAGAGCTGACCACCATCTCTCAAGCTGTGTGGCCCTCAGCTCCTTGTCCGACTTTTCTTCACATGAATCTGTCTGTTTTCTGAACTTTATTTGCACACACTGTCAATACTGTACCATTTAGCAGATAATGGTTTTCTAATTATTTTGGATGTGTTTCATCTGCTCTGCTAAGATGGAAACTCCTGAAAGGCCTCAATCATGTGTCTCATGGCACCATACACTGTACTAGACACCAACATGCTCATTTGACTGAGCCACCTATTAAAGAAACATTTTCACTTATTTCTTGTTGCTCTTGGTATGCAACTACAAGGTTAGCCAATCTTTAAGTTTCTTTAGTCCTCTCCTTCCCTGTCAGAATTTAGAGCTGGCCTTTGGGGAACTCAACTTCTGTCCCATGATAGATAACTGCCAAAAATAAAATTTATCAGAAGGAAATGGTCCTAATGTATTTTGCATATGAAGAAGGCTATCCCAGTGAGTTTGAACTTGTAGTATAAACTTGTAAAAGCAAATATGGAAGCAGAGATGCTGTTTGACCTAAGAATGTACATTCCTCGTGTGGTTACCAAGATAGGAAATCAAAGATGGTGATAAATTTGGCTCAAAAGTGGAAATAATTAAATTAATTATTTTCCATATGTCCAACTTACTAGACAATGTTAAAAACACATTAATTCCCCATTGGTTTATTTTCGGTTGTCCTATGCTAAATATTCAATATGGCTTAAGAATTTTTTCAGAGATAACTATTCTAACTATTCTGACTCATTGAATATTATCATCAAACAGTGCCAGGCAATTTTAATTAATATAACTTTATTATGTATTTAAATACATGATAAAGCAAGTCTCCTCTCATTTTGAAAAACAATTTAAAAAAAAATTTTTTTTTTTTTTTTGAGACAGAGTCTCACTATGTCCCCCTTGGTAGAGTACTGTGGCATCACAGCTCACAGTAGCCTCAAACTCGGGCTTAAGTGATTCTTTTGCCTCAGCCTCCCAAGTAGCTGAGACTACTGGCACCTGCCACAATTCCCAGCTATTTTTTTGATTGTAGTTGTCACTGTTGTTTGGCAGGCCAGGGCTGGGTTCAAACCCACCAGCTCTGGTGTATGCGGCTGACCCCCTAGCCACTGAGCTACAGGTGCTGAGCCTGAAAAACAATTTAAATATTCTCATTGTTGTATTTATTCTTTAGAATTATTTTATCAGATTCCAAAGAATCTTATTGAATTAATGAAGAATTATTTTTCTTGCTAGTTATCACTAACTTTATAGAGAAATCAATTTAATATGAAAATTTTTTAATTTGATTAATATTAATATGATTAACTATTATTTTTAATCATATCATTTTTCCTCCTTCCTAATCATTATAAAGCTTTTTTCCACATTTTTTTTATTGTATTGCACCAATTAGAACAATGTTAAATACTATTGGTGTTACCAAGAATCTTAGTTTCTTTCTCATTTTATTGTGAACTTCTATATTATTTCATTATAAAATACAATACAAAGCATTAGCTTAAAAAGAATATTCTCTTGTTTAGAAGAAGTCACTTTTTCTCATTTTGTTTTTGAAGAAGTCACTTTGTCTCCTTTTTTCCCATGAATTGATGTTAACTTATTAATGGATGCCTTTTAAATATACAGTAGAACCTCTGTAAGTTGACCCCTCAAAGGACTGTAACAAACTGGTCAACATATGGAGGTGGTCAACATAAGAAACTAGGCCTCCTATACTGATATGTACATGTGGTGCATGTCCAGTCTGTGAAAATTAGGTCTATTTATTGCAGTGGTCAATGTAGGGAAGTGATCAACTATGCAGGTTCTACTCTATATTGATATAATCATGTTTTACCTAAGTGTACTAATTAATATAATATAGTAGATTATTTGAAACTGTTGATGAATTTTTTAAATAAATATGGTTTGTGAACATTTTATTCATGAATTTTCTCTTTATAATCATTTAGAAGAATGTCTGTAGTTTAGAGTATGTGTTTATATTTGTAAATGTGATGTGTATGTCTGCAGTCAACATACCAGCTTGACAATTCGAAAGAAATCACAAGTAATGCATCCAGGTACTGAAGACTTTTCTTTTAAAATAACATATTGACTGTTTCCAATTTCTTTTGGTTTTTGTTTTATACTCATTTGGTTTTCAATTGATTCCATTTTGATAAGTTTTGTTTTCAAGAAAAATTATCTTTTTTCTTTTAAGATTTAAAAGTTTATTAGTATGTGATTAATTCATTTTCATGACTTTAAATTGTTAAAGTAAGGAACTTTAAAATGTTCAGTAGCATGAGATTATTCATTTTCATGACTTCTCTGTATCCGATGTATCTTGTCTGGCAAAGGAAGACAATGGGGATGCTTCCTTGTCTTTAAATGAAGTAGAGAAAGACCAAAAAGAAATAAAATGTCTTTCCTGAGATGCCAAATCATGAACCTGTCCTTAGGCAGATTTGGTGCCGTTATATTCATTCTGCCAGAATATTGTATAAATATAGTCAAAGTAATGATGGGCAATGTCATCCTAAGGCATCTAGCAGAAACAAATGCAAATCTCCAAAGATACACTCTTTAAATTCAAACCTAAAAAAGTTTCTCATATAAAGTTTCTAGGAACATGAGCTCCCCATAGAAATGTATCTATATACTTGTGTGGGTGTATGTGTGTATATACTTGCACGTATATCTCACAAAACACACAAGGAAGCATGTCATTATGAGCAATTAATTATGCAAAACAATAAAAATGAGAACAACAAAAACAGAATCAACCTTATAAAGCCTGTATATTTTGGAATAACCACACACACAATATAAAATAACTATATTAAATGTGTTTAAAGAAATAAAAAAGAGTACTGATAGTATGCCTAAGGAAAAAGAGACTATCAAGCTTGATCATGCAGATTTAGAGAAGAGCCAAATAGAACTTTCACAAATGAAAAATAAGATAAATTTAAAATTCAAAAGACAAACTGAACATCAGAACAAACACAAGTGCAAGGGAAATGGCAACCTGAAAGATAAATCAGAAAAATTACACAGTCTTTACCACAGAGAGATAGAGATGAAAAATATTAAAAACAAATCAAGATATATGAAGATAGAATGAAAATATCTAACATGTCTCTAATTTTAGTTTCATGGAGGGAGGATAAAGAGAATGGGAAGAAGGAAAATATTTGGAAAACTAATAAAATGATTTCCAAAGTTAATAACAAAATTGAGACTTCAGATGCAGAAAGGCCAATGAAGTCAAAGAAAACAAACAACAACAAAAAAATCCTCACACCCTTAAGATATGTGAATAAAACTGCAGAACACCAAAGGCAAAGAGAAAACTAAAAGGCAGGCAGATATAAAAATAGCCAAATATAATATCACCTGCAGAGGACCTGCAGTCAAATGAAGCGTTGACTTCTCAACAGCATCATCAGAAGCTAACCTATATCGCAATTATATCTTTAAAGTGCCAAAAATATTGAATAAAAATACATTGTACAAATTAGGGGAAATAAAGCATTTGTGTGTGTGGCAGGGGGAAAGGGGGGGGGGGGGAATGACAGAGAGAGCTTACTTCCAATAGAACTTCATTTAAGGGAGAGGAAAATGACCCTAGAGGGAGGATCTGAGATCCAAGAGGGATGATGTGGATAAATATAAACAAATATCAACTGTATAAGACAAAACAATAAAAACATATAAAATCAGAATTAAAGCATCCTCAGGTTCTAATATTTAGGAGAAGGATATTAAGATACTGATTAACTTTTGATTTTAAATTTCTCCTGGATGCCTAAATGAATATCTCCTAAAATATAAGTAAACTATAACTTCCAAACTAGTAGTGGAGAAAATAGAATAAAAGGTAAAAATAGTTTAATCAAAAAGAAGGCAATTTTTTTATTAAGTCTTATATACATAGATCATATATACATTAATGCATTTATGGGGTACAATGTGCTGATTTTATATACAATTTGGAATGTTTAGATCAAATTAGTTAAAGGAAGGCAATATTTTTTAATTCAAAACAGAAAGAAATGATGAAAAGAAGGACAAATAGAAAACAAAAAATAAACCTTAAAGTAAAATGCACATTTGGATGTGAAGATGTTTACAATATGTTTTTGAAGGGGTTCAAATGTCAGGAAACTAGTACTATAACTTTCATAGAAAGCAAAAATTATCAAAACTCAAAAGTGAGATTGGTCAATTTACCTTAACTAGGAGATGCACTTCTCTCAGTAATTGATGAGGCAGACATGTTAACAGATTGTAAGAATTTAGTTAATTAACAACCATATAATTAGTATGATTGTTCTAATGAGCTTTTGTAAAATGTTAGTTCAACGTCTAGAAAATTCTTTTCAAACACACATAACACTTGTGACACCTGACTGTATATGAGGCCACTTGGCAAGTTTTAAAGCATCAATACAGATAACATTTTCTCATCCAACTGAGTTAGAGTTTATTTTAAAAATATCTTTTATTATAAGCAGAATGTATTCAGGTGTTATTTTGGGGCCTCTTATGATGACCTTTGTCTTTAACTAAGCCAATTTAACCTGTTAATATTTATCGTTACGACTGATATGACCAAGGATATGAGGCAGCTAGAGTATTTATTCCAAACCAAATCTTAGGTTCTTAGGTTTTTTGTTTAGATAATAACTTCCATAGCTCTTCGTGGTTAAGTATTTAAGGATTGACCCTTCTATATCTTAGAATTCTATAAAAAGTAGATATAGTGCTGCTGGCTTGGCTGCTACTGTTATTATCAGCTTTCAATGTCAGACCCCCACCCCAAATTGTGAACTATAAAATACTGTGCCTTTTTGACACTCACTTGTTTGGCTATTATTTTAAGAAATAAAAACCAGAAACGCGTTGACAAGGATTTGGAGAAATTGAAACCCTTGTACTTTGCTGGTGGCAATGAAAAGTGGTACAGCCCCTGCAAAAAATGATAACATTATTCCTCAAAAAATTAAAGATAGAATTACTAGATGATACAGCAATTTCACTCCTGGGTATCTACACAGAAGAAATGAAGACAGAGACTAGAACTGACATTTGTACACCAATTTTTATGGAAGCATTATTCACAGTAGCTCAAAGGTGGAATCAACCCAAGTGTTCATCTAAGGGTGAACAGATAAATAAATCGCAATGCATACATGCAACAGGATATCATTCACCGTTAAAAAGGAAGAAAATTCTGACAAATGCTACAAAATAGACAAACCTTGAGGACATTCTGCTAAGTGAAATAATCTAGTCACTTAGGACAAATACTGTATTACTCTACTTACATGAGGTCCCTGGAGTAGTCAAATTCATAGGGAAATAGAATGGTGGTTGCCAGGGGCCAGGAGGAGAGAAGAGGGAGTTGCTGTTTAATGGATATGGAATGTCAGTTTGGGAAGCTGAAAAAGTTCTGGAGATGGATAGTGATGATTGTTAACAGAGCAATGTTGAATGTTTTTAATGACACTGAAATGCATCTTTAAAATAGGTTAAAATGGTAAATTTTACATTATGTCTATTTTACCACAGTAATTGTAAACAAACAAACAAACAAAACAAAACAAAAAAAACATGTGCCTATATTCCAGAGCAGTCTGCCATTGTCCCTGGATGTTGATGTAATAGCATCCCAATCTTAATCTCAATGTTAATGCTCTGAGAGAAGTCAACTCTGTTATCTATTTCTAAGTTTTCCCTTTCCACAGCGTAGAGGTCAAAACAAGAATATTACCTAGGAATGCCTTAAGTTTATGTGGCACTTTATATCGGAAGAAAGGTTTTATGTAGCTTAGCTCATTTAATCCTCCTGACAACTCTGTAAGGTAAGTAGTGTTGCTCCTTAACTACTTCTAAATGACAGAAGAAAGTGAAGCCTGAGAGATTAAGTTGTCCTAAAACCACAGGGCTCTTAAGAATGCAGGGGTTCAAATGCTTATCTTCTGACTCCACATTCATTGATTTCCCAAAGCACAGAAATAATTGTCAACTTACTATGAACTTTACATTTAAAATGCCAAAAGCAAAGCACTATTCTCATTAAACTGAAAAAGAAAAGAAAAATAAAGATAGTTATCGTTGTTAGCTTCTCAGTTGACCAAAGAAATAATGATTATACTAAATTTATGCTCTGAATCCTATTAACACATTTGTGGCTTTTTATAATGCTCTATTTCCAAACCTTGGTCATGTTCAAACTCTGTTTACCTCTTTGTATTTTTAGACTGTAGCTTCTAAAAATGCCCTTTAATTTGGGGTTGGGGGAGCTTCCCCTGAAACTCATCATTAGTACTCCAGGGACAATGGCAGACTACACCAGGACATAGGCACAACATTTTAGGTTGTAGCTAGTCAAAGTTCAATCTTAATTCTAAAAAAGAAAAAATTGTCCAATTCCCATAAAAACAAGTAGCCAGGTTGTTCTCATTGTTATGCAAGAACTGTTTCACTTTAGGTCTTAAATTTCATTTTTTATTGCTCTCCTTGGAGTAGAGGGCTGATGTAAATGGGAGAAAACTGGCATTACACCATCACTGGTCTTGTGACTTTACAAGCTCCCCCTAGACAAATGGCTGGGTCAGTGCAACCTCCCAATTCTCAGCACGCAGCCAGGATTCATTTTCTCTGAAGCCTGCCTTACATAAGTCAACTTGGAGCCCCAGCTCTCTTGCTTCAGAACGCTGACCCAGTAGCATTCTCTGTCTCTAGAAAGATTGGTTCCACGTGGGAGAGGAGTGACATTGATACCCCCTCACTGTGAACAAGTCCTCCTGAATTTATTAACTGATAGCATAAATAACACTCCTTGAGGCAATATGCAAGAGGTTTCTCCCCGGGGGCCTGTGAAGAACTTGTGATTTCACACGCCTGTGTCCTTCCCTTTGTGCAGTGCCTGTGAAGACTTCACCAACAGGTTACACAGTGAATGTTCAAAGAGGCGGCCCCTCCGTTTCCTCTTTCAAGTTATTCCAGCTACTGGCCTGCGCCATAGCACAGTGGTTACAGAGCCAGCCACATACACCGAGGTTGGCGGGTTCAAACCTGGCCCGGGCCAGCTAAACAACTGCAACAAAAAAAAAAAATAGCCGGGCATTGTGGCAGGCGCCTGTGGTCCCTGCTACTTGGGAAGCTGAGGCAAGAGAATCACTTAAGTCCAAGAGTGAAAGGTAGCTGCGAGCTGTGACACCACAGCACTCTACTGAGGGTGACATGGTGAGACTCTGTCTCAAAAAAAAAAAAGTTATTCCAGCTGCTGTGAGGTAAAGGCAGCGTACAGTCTGGCTTACCATTGCATTGACTGCACAGATTCAGAATTCAGATTCCTCACCTCAAACGTGAAACTGTCTGGAAAAACTCACTGCACTTTAGAAAGCCTTACAGCATGTTGGGACTCTCTTTCCTTGTGTTTTGCTGTGAACTCCGTAAACCAGGGTTCCCTGTGCCA
This sequence comes from Loris lydekkerianus, assembly GCA_963574355.1. NCBI lineage: Eukaryota > Metazoa > Chordata > Mammalia > Primates > Lorisidae > Loris > Loris lydekkerianus. The sequence goes on from CAUYPK010014115.1 coordinate 10,284, forward strand.
AGTGCAATGGAGAAGAGAAAAGAAGTAATTTTACAAAAAAAAAAAAAAAGTAGCACACACCTATAATTTGAGCTACACCTGAGAAACTTTTCGCTGGAATCTGGTTTACTGCGCCGGTTCCCACACCTTACATGCATTAAGCAACTCCTCTGTGCCAGAAACTGTGTTGAGCATTTTATGTGCACTATGTTATTTTATTTAATCCACACCATAGACAAGTGCTTTTCACACTTTTTTATCTCACAGCACACTTGAACCTGTAGTTAAACTTCTGTGGCACACTTAAATTATGTTGATCAAAAAAAAAAGACTTGAGAAAAGGAATATACTTGCTGTGCTTTGAACTTCCTTCAAAAATAATTTAATTAATGATCTTTAAAATTTTTCATGTTTTTTCAAAACCACTGCCATAGACTTCCTTATTCTCATTAAAAAACAAACAAAAAAAACCAAACACCAAAATAAAACCCCTGAAATGTAAAGAGGTTAAGTGGATACTTACAGCAAGTAAGTGGCTTACGCCAACCCTTTTTTTCCTAGCTCAAATAGAACATTATATTACCTTTTACAATATCAAAGAATTTTCAGAATCAGATTAGCCAACTCTTGTCAGTGACTTACACACTTTCATATTCTTTTCCACCATCAGGAAGGAACACCAACTTCCATATTATATTTCCTGTGTTTGAGATCTATTGTTTTCCCCTCCACATTCTCTTTTACATGACTTAAACAAAAAACAAACTCTTGCGAGCATGCCTTCCTAGATTTTGCTGTCTAATACTTCGGTTGCCTAAACTGTTTTCAACTCAAATTCTGATTGGCCTTTATTCTACTGAAAGATACAAAGCTTACACGCGTTATTTTTGATTATGAAAACATAGCAAAAAATTCAGTGACAAACAAAAATGGAAAGTAATATAAATGAAGCAGACTTTTTCTTTTCAATGCTGTTTAAAAGATGAACAATAGGATGAAGACAAGCCTGTTTCAGAGAGAAGCTTCATTTCTTTGTGAAAAGGGTAAAGATATTTTAATCTGTCATTTGTATAATTTTAGCAAAATACTTTGCAATCCATTAAGCTTAAAATGAATGAGATAAGTATTTATTGACCATCTACTTTCTTCTCAGAATTTAAGAAGGATAAAGACCATAAAAAAAAATGGATCCTGCCCTAAAGAGCTTGCAATTTGGTGTATGAGAGAAGACCCACATGCCAATGAATTTAATTATAACCAAAGCTATCCATTTTAAGTGTTCTTATCCTTCTTTCCAGTTCTTTAGCAAAACCTGACAATTTGTTCTCTAAAATTCATCTTGAATCTGTCTTTCTCTTCAGAGAAGCTTGATATTAGATTTCAGAAATAGTCTAATTTATGGTTTAAGGATTAGAATCTGGTTTTCCTCCATTTTGCCTCATTATTATGATCTGGAAGATGATTTTATGGTACCCAATTTTAGATGTATCTTTATGTTTCTTTTATGCTACAGAGTCATCAGAAATCGGGCCTTCCCTGGTGATTCATACCACTGTCCCATTTGGAGTTACATACTTGGAACACAGCATTGAGGATGTGCAGGAATTAATTTTCCAGCAGCTGGAAAACATTTTGCCAGGTTTGCCTCAACCTATTGCTACCAAATGCCAGAAATGGAGATATTCACAGGTAATCAAAAAATCGGTGGTAGGAGCACAACCATTTTCTTAATAGGCCAACAGAACTGATTTTACTTTGTCATTCTTTGCCATTCTCTAGGAAAAGAAATTAACAAAATTAACAATGTCATCTTTGGAGCAATTATGTGCTTGCCCAATACATGATTGTAAATTCTATAGGTTTTCTTGTCGTGCTATTTCTCAGTGAGAGGTGCACGCAGTTTTCGTCAGTGTTATTTTCAAACTCTAGCAATCTGAAGACGTATATATGCTGATATTTTAGAGTTTCCTATGCAAGCAAGTCAGGTTGTGTATCAAAATGCAGCTGTGTCTTTGGGGGTTTTCTTAATCAGTACTGTGGATATATAGAAACCACTATAACCTCCCAAATTTTTGCTATCTGTCAAATTAACCTTGTAAGTGTTGTTTGCTACCACAATTTTCGTTTTTATTAAGTTCCCACTTTGGTTTTGACTACTGCCAGCCAACCTCTCTTGGGGGAGAAAAGATAAGTACCCGCATAGAACAGCTAGCTGACTAGTTGACCTGTTTCTCAGGGTTAGATAAACGGGCTGATCATTCTACTAGTTAAAACTTAGAGCTCTTTATACTAAGTAAATGTTGACTTAAAAAAAAAAAAAATCTGCATATTCCAACAGAAGTTTGTATTTGTAAGAAAAGTCTTTTGATCTATGGACTCAGTAGTGATGTCCTTTAAGGGACAGTGGAGCAAAAGGTAGACAGGACAGAAGCAGCGAGTTGTCCTCTTTTTCCCTGAGATCTGTGAGCCCATTAATTACCCGACATATCAGCACTATTGGTTATCCAAGCTGTGAAGCTTTCAGAAAAAGTGGTGTTATGGAAAATTGCAACAGATTTTATATATTTTAAAGGGCTTTCTGAAATCAGAGGAAGTGGTAAATTACTTCCTAAAATATTGCATGTTTACCCATATCTTCTCAAGTTAAATTATACAGTGAACCTTTAGGGAAAATATTTACTTAAACATGTCATGGTTACTTTAGAAGACTTTTTTTTTTTTTCTTTTAAAAGCACTGAAAAATCTCAATAGTGAATGTCTTTAAGTAATATTTAACTCAATTTTAGCCTGGCTGGTAAAAGGAAACAGAGAAGTCCTCTTGTTAATGGACTTCGAAGCAGTGCAAGGTCACTTTGAGATTTATAAATATTCCTTGAAAAGAAATGATACTTTGTGAGGTTTCCTCTTATACATTTCTCATAAATAATTAACTGAAAAAAATGAGTTTAAAATCTATTTATTTCTTAAAATTTGATTAGGTTTTTACTAACATAAAATGACCGATTTAAATTTGTGCAACATCAAAAAATCTAAGAAGAAATCCTTCAACACAATGTACCTCCAAACCCTAGCAGTGATTTTTATTATATTTTGGATGTTGAAATTATCCTACTACATTTACAACTCCGTAGTCATGAAGTCTACATTGGCTGCAAAGCCTGAAAGGGAATAAGTTATCATTCAGATTTGGACGTTTGCATTTTCCACTAAGCATGTTTTCTCATCGTACTTTGAGGCTATTCTACAGAACATAACATTGTCGTTTATTGTAGAGCTCTTACGTGCTTTGGGTGTCATGTATATATAAACATCAACTTCAAAAAAGTAATAATAATGAAATGTCCAGAGACTTAATATAATTTTATTAATCCATTTTCAGCTAATCTCCTCAAAAGAGCATTTCTCCAATGCTTTTAAAAGCTCCATCCTTAACCTTTAGAATTTCACATAAATGTACGCACCCCTCTTCCCTTGCCATCCCAGTACTCACAACCTACCTTTGTTGAATTCATGTATGTTGTTAATGAATATGGCCTACTGTAACGTTGAACTGGAGTGAAGGATGGTGTAGGAACAGGAACAAAAAAGAAAGGGGAACAGCTACCTGATTTCTCAGATTCTCTCCCTCATTTTTGAGTGGAGGTACAGGGTCCTTGGAGGGGAAATCACACCATGTTTTCTTCCAACCTGGTTCCCACCCAGTTTTCCAACTATACTGTGTTCTTTTTCTGTTCCTCCTCTTCTTGTCCTGCTCTACCTAAACCTCCTATTCTCCACACTCCACCACCCCACCCCCCTTTTCTTCTCTTTCTCTGATAAACAAATGATAGAACCAGTCCTAACCACCTTCATGTTATGAAACCTTTGTTTGAGGCAGGCATTCTAGACCCCTCAGGCTTGACTCTATTCTTGATTCATTTATTTTTCCCCTTGTTCTCTTCTTTGATGGTTCTTACACTGCGTCCTGACACTCCGTGACTGTGGAGGATGGAGAGAAAGAAGAGAGTAGAAGGGGAAGAGGAATAATGAGCACCTATGTTGTGCCAGGTCTGGAGCTGTGCAGTTCAAAGATCTCATTTAATACCAAAATCACTTTTAAAAATGACAATGAGAAACTACTACACACCTAGAATTGGCCAAATCCAGAACACTGGCAACACCATGTTGCTGGCAAGCATGTAGAACAATAGGGACTCACTCATTGCTGATGGGAATATAAAATGGCGCAGCCAGATTGGAAAGTGTAATAGTTTTGCAGTTTCTTAGAAAATGAGATATTATCTTTCTACGTGATTCAGCAGTCACAGTTCCTAGTATTTACCCAAAGGAGCTGAAAACTTATGTCCACAAAAAACCCATACATGGATGTTTATAGCAGCTTTGTTCCTAACTGCCAAAACTTGGAAGCAGCCAAAATGTCTTTCAGTAGGTGAATGGATAAACAGTGATACATTCAGCCAATGGACTATTGTTCAGCACTAAAAAGAAATAAGCTATCAAGCCATAAAAAGACATGGAGGAAATTTAAATGAGTATCACTAAGTGAAAGAAGCCAGTCTGAAAAGACTACATATTGTATTACTCCAACTCTACATGACACTCTAGAAAAGGCAAAACCATGGAGACAGTGGTTTCCAGGATGAGAGGTGAGAAAGGAATGACTGGGCAGAGCAAAGATTTTTAGGTCAATGAAAATCCCTTCCTGATATTACAGTGGTAGACATATGTCGTGATGCCTTTGTCCAAACCCACAGAATGTACAATGCCAGGAATGAACCCATATGTGAACTTTAGACTTGGGATGATAAAGGTGTATCAATGTAAACTCTTCATCAGTTGTGACAAATGGTGAGGGATATTGATACCAGGGAAGACTATGCAGGGGCAGGGTGCAGAGAGCACATGAGAAATCTCTGCACCTTCCACTTAGGTTTGCTGTGAACCTAAAAATGGCTATAGAAAAAATAAAGTCATTATAAAAATAAAAACCTATAAAGTCATCATAAAAATTAAAAAGTCTGTTTAGTGGTAAAAATGAATCCTAAATGGATTCCTTTTTTTTTTTTTTTTTTGCAGTTTTTGGTTGAGGCTGGGTTTGAACCCTTCACCTCCAGCATATGGGGTCAGTGCCCTACTACTTTGAGCCACAGGTGCCACCCACCTAAATGGATTCTTTTAATGTAATATATATATATATAGTTTCATGAGTTTTCTGGTCTTAATCCCTTACAGTGATGAGAACATGAAGGCTCAAAGAGATGAAATAACTTCGTTAAAATCCCATTGTTAGTAAAGACAAAACATCGTAGCTGCCTCTCAAGTCCTTCTGACCTCTTCACTCACCTGTTTCCTATTCTTGCTCTAACAAATTACCAAAAACATGGTAGCTTTAAACAGCACACATTTATTATCTTATCATTCTGGAGATCAGAGTCCAAAATGAGTGTCACTCAGATAAAATCAAGATGTTGTCAGGCCTGTGTTTCTTTCTGGAGGTGTAGGAAGGAATCCATGTCCTTGCTTTTTCCATCTTCTAACTAGAAGGTGCTCACATCTCTTGGCTTGAGACCTCTTCCTCCATCTACAAAGCCGGTGACAGCAGGTCAAATGCCAGAATGGCCACATTTCACCATTCTTTCTCTTCTATCTCACTCCCTTTTTAAAGACTTTTGTGATTACATTAGGCTCAGCTGGATAATCCAGACTAATCTCAGGTTCAGCTGATGAGTGATTTTAATTCCATCTGCAACCTTAAAACTTCCTTTCCATGTCATATAACATATTTACAGACTCTAGGGATTAAAATGTGAACATCTTTGGCAGGGGCATATTTCTGCTTACCACATCCTCCTTTTCCCCAAATCCCTTGGAAGATCCTTTTATCAGGCAGTATCTCCCTCTTCCCCATAAAACCTCTGGGAGGAGCTTCAGCTCTCTAAGGCTCAAGCCACTGGAAGGGAGTGGCTGCTATCTGCAAGAGATAAGCAGAGTATTTTATGTAGGGGCAAATTCTAGTTTCCCTGGCGTTGCGCTCTCTTGCCCAGCACTGCCTCTAAAATCATATCACAATAGCAGCAATGGGGTCAGACATGTTTGTTTATTCGTGTATTCATTTAGTTACTCATTGATTTCCATATGCATTTAATGAATGCCGGCAATATACCTAATTCTCCACCCATGAAACCCTGAACACTAAGATTTGCTGAGGGTCTTCTTCTAAGACTCTAAATTAAATTTTGTCTTGAGTACAATAATGGTATGTTCTTGTGGCTGCCACTCTTGCATGAAGAAAGAAGGCATGTTTGAAAGACTTGGGAGCTGCTCCTGTGTCTCCCATTTGGGGTTAGAATAAAGCACTTGAGTAGGTGGTTCACAGGAACTTAGCAAAACAATGGCAGATTTTAGGGGGGTTCTCAGTTCCCCCCTTTTCAGCTATTTGCCCTCCATAATTTAAATGTTTAGCCAGATTGTATAACTTGGTGCTTTACTTGATATAAATTGGGTTAAGGTTTCTGTAACAAACATGATACTTTCACCCTTTCAGTAGAAGAGTGATAACTGAAAATGCCTTTCCACGTACCTTGACAGGGGACATTTTATCAGTTTGATAACCCTGATATTACGAGCCTTATTTTTTGTGTTGTTTTCCCTTGTTTCAGTGTCTATCATGATGCCTTTCTCCAACTATAGTAAATTTCTGGTTTCGCTCTAATTTTACCCATCTCTCTTCAGTTTCAGAAAATGTTAGTGGCCCTTTTCTCCCACTTTATTTATGACTCTCATGGATTACTTTACTTTTTGCAAATTACCAAATGTATTTTCAGATACCAAGAAAAGTCAGGAGAGAAATTTAGGAGGGAGGAGGTCACGAAGGAACACATTGGTGTCTTTGAACAAAGTTAAAATGAGTGTATTTGGACTAGCCTGTTAAGCTTATAAAGTACAATCAGAAATCAGTTACCTCCTACAGTTACGTTTCTTTACTTAGTCTTTTGCCCTCAGATTATACCTTGTCTCCTTTCTTTCCTTTTTTTATTTTTTGTGAGAAAGGATCATGAGCCCTCAATGGATCTGATAAAAGCTTTGAATATAAAAATAGTCTTCATTTAAAAGAAAAAAAATATATATATATATGTATATGTAAACATTAAAATTATATACACTTATGAGGCTTTATCAGCAACCTAAAATCTTTCCGGGAATCAGTGTCAGGAACACCTGCTGTAAATATTATTCTACTAAAACCTGAATAACTCAAGAGCCTCTCATGGCCCAACTTGGCATATTATTACAGTGAAAGAAACAGAATCCAGCAACAAAAGGAATTTAAAAGTAATTCCAGTCCTTATTAGTATCTCTTACAGAACTTTAAAGAATATCCGAATTTTACGTAGTATCATCCTTACCAACACTTTGGAAATCTCTCTTCTAATTCCCCATGTGTCCCACTTCTGAAAGCTCCGTGAGATCCTCTTTTTTGCACCCTTAATTCTTTATTCCCCACAGAAAGTTTCTCTGACAATCAGCCATGCAGGCTCCTCTCTTGTTTTCTCTTTTGTTTCTTCATTCTTTCATTGACATTCTTCGTGGTTGGCTCTATCCTCTTTTTCTTCTTACACAAGGTACCCTTTTCCCTTTTCAATACAAAATCCCTGTTTTTGCTTTTTCAGGTCATCCCCAGCAGATTGCCTCAGTTGGCACCATACTGCAGGAGGTAGGAGGAGTAAGAGAGAAAAGAGCAAGGGATAGCATAAGGCCAGAGTTTTCCCTACGGGTTTGCGTTTGGTGAGGGGCCGGGTATGCACACAGAAGCACCCACCCGTATACTTACAATATTCTTTCATAAGAGTATTTTCTGGCGGGCAATTGGCATTGAAAGCTCAGGTGGTGATGGATATATTATTTTTTTCTTTCACTTTTCTGCATGTTTTCTAATATTACCCTCACTTTCTTCTTTTAAGTGAGGTGAAACTGAGGCAGCAACTGATTTCATAAATATATCAATCTTGTAAATCCAAAGGAGTATTGTTCCATTCCAAGTATTCAGCCACTTTGATAAGCTACACCATCTTTCAACCGGATCGGGCATCTCCTTCAGATCCTGACAGGTATTCTTCAACATATCATCAGTTGGATCAAGTCTTTGAAATTTGAGGTTAAATTAATTGTTTTAGAAACAAAGGAGCTAATTTTTCCTTATTCTTAATAAAGGGGAGGGGTCTAGCTGAACCATTTTGAAAAATATATTTAGATGTAACTAGGGAAGTATAACTGGTTTATGTTGATCAGTTTTAGTGTGTCAAGTAAGCTGATTCTAAAAGCAGTTTTAAACCCAGAAACCCTCACAGACAATTGGTCCGTGAGTGCATCATTACAGTTATAAATATAGAGACTTCTAGAATAAGTACTTGGAAATACAATAAAGAATTGTCAAGGTATATTAGGTGTGTTGTTTTATAGTTCACTTCCATAATAAAATCCAGTCCTTTTGGTCCCTCTAACACTATTCCTATGACTTTTGTCCCATATTTGTGCTTTATAATTCCTACATTTTTCTTAAGAGAAAGAGTTACCATATCACCCAGCCTTGGCTTAAACTTCTGGCCTCAAGCAACCCTCCCACCTCAGCCTCCCATGTAGCTGGGACTATAGGCACATGCTACAATGCCTGGCTAATTCCTGGATTTTTGATAAAGTGATGTGATTATGACCTTGAACTTTGGAGTCAGATGGACTCAGTTTCAAACCTAGGTTCTATATGTGCCTTTACACAGGCTAGACCACAACTCTAAGCCTCAAGGTCCTCATTTATAAATGGTAGCAGTTGAACTTACTTAGAGCTGTGGCTAGGATGAAAGGAAATATCGCAGTAGAAAACATTTACTACAGACACTAGTACCAAGCGATTCCTCAATTAATATTCCCAGACAGTGGTAGTAAGAGGAAGCAGTGGTATGGAGCAGGCAGGATGATGGTGCTTTGATGGACTTTCTTTGTGGGGAGCTTGACTCTGCATGTCCCTTGCTCTCTTTTCTTAATGACCTCTCTTTGTGCCCACATGTTGTCCCACTTTTTCTCTTTTCTTACTCACTCTCTACTCTTTTCAGAATTTCTGTCTTTTCTCTTCTCTCTTTTTCATATATATAAATAGTTCTGGCCCGGGTTGTTTCAGTAGGACTGAATCAATACCACGGGCTATGACTTTTTGTCAGACCCATGAGGAACTATTGAATAACATCAGAACAAGGTGAGATGAAAGTGTTAGATCCCTGTGGACACAAGGAACTCTTGCCAGTTAGATATTATTTTTTAAGGTGGAGCATTTTCCAGTTGTTTCGCCATTCATTTCTAAACTAACTTGCACATTTTCCAATATTTGGTGACTTAACGCATTTGTGCCATGAGTCATCATTTCCTAATGAAATTATGGCCACGAGGGCACTCTTGCCTATTACAAGTTTATGGTAACCTTTGGAGAGCCAAAACAGGCCCTTTGAGATAGGTGGACTATAGCATGACTCAATTTGTCAACAACAGGACTCCTAACAGGTGTCGGACTTAGGCATTCCATTGATTAATCACCCACCTCTTCGTCACTGGCACATAATTAACCCCTTGCTTTAGCGTATTATGTTTGAGGCTGTACACATGTGTGAGATCATCAGCTGAGAAATTCTGTTCCTTAAATTAGGATGTACAGTCTCAGTTTAATTGAAGTTTAATGTGCATAGATATTTCCTCTTTTTGCAGAATTTCATCTTATATAAACTATTACATGTTTTAACATATATGAATTTAATGAAGTCATTTTTTTTCTCAAGTATTCTTGGAACTGACCCTGCCATGTAGTCAGTTGTCACACTTACTCAGAATAACTAATTATTTTGAACAGCAATTCTCTATAGAAAACTTTAAAAAGGCATCTGTGTCTTTGGTCCCGGGCAAATTCTACATATATTCATCTGCACCCAGTTTTAATGTGTAAAACCTGATGGAGGATGTTATGACATGACATAGATTCCCTAACGGAAATAGGCACTTCTCCAGCACTGTCCGTTACAGAGTGAGTATATAGTTGGTCTATTTAGAGTAGACATTAGTATTATACTGTAAAACTAATAAACAAAATAGTTTAGTTGACAAGACCTGTTTATGCCCACATTAGAAACTGATGGCATATACTCACCTTTTCATTCAGTACACATTTGTTGATCTCCTATTATGTGCAGCCATTGTACTAGGCTCAAAGACCAAAGATAACGCCCTTCCTTCAAGGAAATTTCCCATGTAATCAATCAGCGAGGGTGATTAATAAGCAGAGAATCATGATATCAGGCTGTTTGCTATACAAAAGGGATGCACAGTGTGCTATGTGAGCACCAAGCAGACTTGAGGAAAAAGTGGTAAGAAACAGCTTTCTGAAAGAAGCTTTCACTCCTTGAGCTTAACTCTACAAGATGAGGAAGACACCAAAGGGCGTGATGTTGGAGCAATGTTCCAAAAACGTGAACTTTCCCAAAAGCAAAAGAGAGAAGGCATGTGTGACGAATGGCCAGAAGTTCAGTTTGGTGGAAACACAGCCTGCAACTAGAATATGGATTAGAATGCTGGAGAGAGAAGCTGAGTCCAGGGCGTCCAGTTTGTCATGCTAAGATGTCAGGATGATGTCCTGTTGCTCAGTTCTGCTCAGTTGTGGTGCTGTGTCCACTGACGGGGATATTGCTATTACCATAATTAGCAGTGTCCACAGTACAGGCTGTGCTGGTTTTATTTCGCTTATTCTTTCTCTTTTACTTGGTTTTTGCCATCATGCATTGTAGCACCTCTGTATGCCATGATAGAGTCTACATCATCATTTTATTAAACAGTGTACATATTAATATATTTTTTCATTCTCTCCTCTCTCTTTCAAAAATTCTATTTATTAATCTCTTACTCTGTGTAACTTATTGGGCTCTGTATATCGCTCACTGCATCCTCCAACCACCTGGTTTGAGTTTATATTCCTTCCCTATTGCATAGGTGAGAAAGTTGAGGATTAGAGAGCCCAGGTACCTTGTGTAAGTTTCAGCTGCTAGGACATGACAAAACTGAAATTCAGCCACAGGCCTATTTAAAAGCTAATGCTTTCAAACACCTCACTTTACTGTGGTAATTTTTTGAATTCTGGCTTTTCTCCCAATTATGACACATTCTTATACCATTCTGCTTTTGCTGCTGTCAGCTAGAAGTAATGATAGTTGACAGTTATACTGTGATTGTATAAAATAGTTTTATACTTGTTTTCATTTGATCCTCACAACAGTTCTGACAGACTGGGAAATAAATATTATCTTTGCTATAAATGAGGAAACTGAGGTTCCTATTGAATGTTTTTTCTAAAGTGATGCATTTAGTAAGGAACAAAATAGAAACTGGAAGATGTAACTAGATTCAAAAGTTCATGTTTTGTACCATATACGTACATATAAAAATTTATTAAAAATAGATCATGCATCTAACATAAACTTTTAAACTGTAAAAATTCTACGTGAAAACATAGGAGAAAATCTTTATGACCTTAAATTTGGCCAAGATTTCTTAGAACACAAAAAACACAAGCCATAAAAGAAGGATAAATTGAGCTTGATGGAAATTTTAAAAATAGTGTCATCGAAAGACAATGAAAATGAAAAGATAGCCACAGACTTGGAAAAAATGTTTGCCAATTATATCTTTGATAAGAGGCTATTATCAGAATATACAAAGAACTCTCACAATTCAAGAATTTTTAAAAAGCCCAATTACCTGAAAAGGGGGAAAGATCTGAAGAACAGCTATGAATTTAACTATAACATCATAAGTCTTCTACACTGAAAACTACAAAACATGGTTGAAATTAATTAGAGAAGACTTAAATAAATGAAGAGCCATCATTGAAGGACTTAATATTTGTAAGATGACAGCATTATGCAGAGTGATCTACACATTGATTACGATCTCCACCAAAATCCCAGTGGCCTTTGCTGAAATGAAAAAGCTGGTCCTAAAATTCATAGGGAACTGCAAGGGCCTCCTGAACAGCCAAAACAATCTTGCAAAAGAACAAAGTTGGAGGTCTCACATTCTGATTTCAAAACTTAATACAAAACTACACTAATCAAGGCAGTGTGGTACTCTCATAAGGATAACATGGAATCAGTAGAATATAATTTAAAGTCCAGAAATAAACTCTTAACCACAGTCAATTGATTTCTGAAAATGTTCCCAAGAATGTTCAATGGGGAAAAATAAGACTATTTCAATATTTGCCACTGGTTCAAATATGAGTATGGATAGTCACATACGAGAAAAGGAAACTGGACCCTTACCTCACTGCACACAAAAATTTTCCCCGTATAGATCTAAAACCTAGATATACAAGCTAAAATTATAAAAACTCCTAGAAGAAAGCATAGGGATAAATATCCAAGACCTTGGATTTGGCATTGGTTTCTTAGATATGATGCCAAAAGCATAAACAACAGAAGAAAATTTGGACTGCATCAAAATTTAATACATCTGTTCATCAAAGGGTTATCAAGAAAGTGAAAAGACAATTCACAGAATAGGAGAAAATACTTATTAATCACGTATCTGATAAGAATCTACTATCAAAAATATATAAGAAATCCTTTTTCTGGAAATAGGACAATAAACACATGATGCAGAAAATAGTGTGATGCAAGGGAAGGGCTGAGTAGGGACGGCTGCAGAAGTGAGACAATCTAGAGGCCAGAAGCGCTGCGCAAGTGATAACTGGTGAACAAAACTACCAGTAGAGCACACCACCAACACAAGAAGCTAAATTAATCAGACAGGATTAGAAGATTGCCCACTAAGGCACACAATGAGATAATCAAATGTTTAATTATTTTTATTTTTGCCAAATAGATACAGACTAAAGCAGAGTTTCTCAGCCTCAGCACCATTGCCATTTGGGCTATAGAATACACAGGGAGAGTGTCCTGTGCAGTGTCGATGTTCACCGGCATCCAGGGTCTTTACCCCACAGAAGCCAAAAGCAATGCACCCCTACCTCATTTATGACCATCTAAACATCTCCAAATATTGCCAAATGGCCCCTGGAAGGAGGCAAAGTTACCCTTGATTGACAACCACTGACCTAAAGTAGAAATTCAGAGATTAAGTAAAACTAATACATTGGGTAAGGAGTATTACTTAAAGTCGTGCTAGCATCTTTTTTATGGCTGAATAGTATTTCATGGTTTACATATGCCACAGTTGATGTGATTGTGAATTGAGACTGTGCATCTTTTATATTTACCTGGATGGATTCGGAGAACATTCTCCCAAGTAAAGTATCTCAAGAATGGAAAAGCAAGCATTCCATGTAGTCAGTGTTAAGCTGAAACTAGTAATCAACTACTATGTGCCTACATGAGGGAAAAACACTATTAAATTCAAGAAGAGGATAAGTTCCCACCTATAAGTACAGTGTAGGAATACAGGACTCATTGCTTGGGTGAAGGACTCAAGTGTAACTTGGACTTTACCTTACAAACACAATGTAACCTAATCTAATGTACCCTCATATTAATCCAAAATAAAAAACAATAAATTTATTTATTTAAAAAAAAAGAATATATAAGAAATCCTTACAACTCAACAGCAATAAGAAAAAAAGAAACTCACTAAAAAAATGAGTAAACATTTTGAGTAGACATTTTGCCAAAGAAGAAATACAGATGGCCAAGAGCACATGAAACGATGCCTGGCACCATTATTCATTAGGAAAATTCAAATGAAAACCACAATGAGCTCTCTTACACCCATTCGGGTAGTTATAATTTTAAAAAAAGAAGATTAACAAGTGTTAGTAAGAACTTAGAGAAATGGAAACTTTTTCTTGGCTGGTAGGGATGTAAAATGGTGCAACCACTGTGGAAAACAGTTTGTCAGTTTCTCGGCAAGTTAAACATCGATCATCAATTCCACTCCTAAGTATATAGTCAAAAGAATTTAAAACAAAACTGGGTACACAGATATTCGTAACTGCACTATTCAAAATAGTCAAGATGTGGAAACAGCCCAAATGTCTATCAGCTGATGAATGGATAAACAAAATGTGGTATGTTCTACAATGGAGCATCATTCAGCCATAAAAAGGGATGAAGTACTGGTACCTGCCATAAAAGGAATGAACATTACGCTGCTGCAAAAGAAGCTGGCCACAAAGGCACAACTGGAATAATTCTGTTCATGTGAAATACCCAGTGTAGACAAACCTGTAGAGACAGACAGCACATTCGTTTTTACCATTGGTTGTTATGTGTATTTTACCACACCTGGAAGAGACATGGATGGCAAATAAGCCATGAAAGATATTGAACATCAGTGATCATTAAGGAAATGCAAATTAAAACTACAATAACATGCATTCAAAAATGGCTCACAGATGCCAAATGCTGGCAAGGATGTGAAACAACTGGAATGCTCACATGCCACTGGTAGGAACGCAGAATAGCACAGTCACTCTGGGAAACAGTTTGGCAGTTTCTTATAAAAGTAAATGCATGCTAACTATGTGACCTGGTAGCCCTACTCCTAGGGATTTACCCGAGAGAAATGAAGATGTACATCCACATAAAACCTGTATGCAAATGATCATGGCAGGTTTAGTAATAATTGCCCCAATCTGGAAATAACCCAAATATTCACCACCTGATAAATGGGTACACAAATTATGATACATACATAAATGAAAAACTACACAGTAATAAAAAGGAACCACCTAGTAATATTTGCAACAAATGAGGGACTCTCACGAGCACTATCTAAGTGAAAGGAGTCAGGCTCAAATCGATGTATATGACTGTCTGGAAAAGGTACAACTATAGGGTCCCCAAAATGAGTCAGTTGTTGTCAGGGGCTGTGATTGGGAGAAAGGGACTCACTACTCAGGGCACAAAGGAAATTCAGGGGAGATGGATATATCCTCTATATTGTTAGTAGCAGCAGTTACATGACTTGTGTGTATTGTCAAAATTTATAAAACAGGACAGACACCGTGACTCATTTCTGTAATCCTAGCACACTGGGAGACCAAGGCAGAGGAATTCCTTGAGCTTAGGAGTCCAAGACCAGCCTGAGCAAGAGTGAGACTCTGTCTCTACTAAAAATAGAAAAAATTAGCCAGGCATCATGGCAGGTGCCTATATTTCCAGCCACTCAGGAGGCTGAGGCAAGGGGGTCACCTGAACCCAGGAGTTTGAGGTTGTTGTGAGCTGTGATGATGCCATGGCACTCTAGCCTGGGCAACAGAATGAAACTCTATCTCAACAACAATAACAACAACAACAAAAAAAATTATAAAACAGAACATGTAAAAAATGAATTTACCATAAATAAATTATACTTCAATTAAGCTGACTTTAAAAACTACTTTTTTTTTTTAATCCTCCATTCTTGTCTCTTTTGTCTTTCTGAGCAACACAGGAATTCACCCTCTTATGTTCACAGTAGTGAAAGCAGAAGGAAGATTGTTTCTAGACCCGAAAATAAAAATGACTGCATTGTTTTTTGCTATAATTCTACAGTACAGATATAAAGCCACTGGATCCATTCAACATGAAAGAGAACCAGAGAAAGTGTCAATGGCCATGCTTCTAGGTCTTCAAGAAGAAGGATAAAGAGGGAATGGGAGAAGGGGGTCAGCAGGAGAAACTAGGCAACTGTCAACTTGAGCAGGGGAAGAAGGGATGAGGCCCATCTGAGGAGGAAAAATGATTTTCAGCCAGACTGACCATTTTTGGCCCTCTTCATCCTAGAATCCCATCCAGTTGGATCCTCTGAGAGATTATGGCAAACATTTATATAGAGATGAAAACAAAAATATTCCAAATCCCCTTACAGACGCGAACTAGTGTTTTTGTACCATCACACTTTTCATAGTGCTCAGCAACTGCTAGGAATAAAACAAATACTTGAAGTATTAATGAATGAATAAACTAAAACTTGCTGAAGGGCAGAACAATTTTCTATTAAATTAATAACTCTAAAGGGGTATGTAATATGACTATTGTTTTGTCCATTATTACTGCAGCAGTACTAAAGAAAACAGTATCTTACTCTTTATTGTGTGCTTGTTCTGAACAAGTACTCGTCAAAATAGCCTGCTCCGGTGTTTTCGGGATTTTAAAAAATAGAATAGATCTACACAGAGGCAATGTAGGCCTCACCAATTGAATATGCAATTTCAGCAAAGCATGTCCTTTGCAGTTCGAGCCCACTAAAGCTGCTATATGGATCATATAATTGATTTGTGGCGCATTCTGCCCGCATCTACCCAATGCTTTATTAAAATAGAATAGACAAATACCAATAAAGTGAAAAGCTCCACTGAGAATCGACCAAACCACATCACTTTCTTCACACCTAGGCTATTCCAACCAATAGAAATTTTACAGCACCCCTCTGTAGTACCAAACACAGAGCTCTGCAGTCAGGAGTCCACAATACAAGCAAGCCTTTCCCCAAAGCACAACAAAGAAATGGGTTTATGAAATCACCATTAAATATAATAGAGCACTGGAGAGATGAGTGGGACAGAGGAAAGATGAAATAATGAACATAACACATAAGAACCAATTAAGAACGTGCCATCTCTGTAGGAAAATACCCATGTGTTGATAAAGCTCTTTATGAATATTAAGTGCTACAGCATAAGATGACATAGGGCTAAAAGCCCCAAAAATCAGGGGCTGAAAGAGGTACAATGATCAAGGAAATAGACCTAAAAGAAGATTAAACTGCAATCAGCTCCCCAATTTATCATTATTATCCTACCACTTATCTTCAATAATATGCAGTGTGTGATTAAGAAAAAAATCTTTATCATCACTTTTCTTAATAACATAGCAAATATATTTCATGTGTATATGATTCCTTCTTTGCTGCAGAAGTCTGAGCATAGAGAGTTAGCTGTTTTAAAGTTTTAAAAGACATACATTGATTGGGTCGGTCGCCCACAAAAGGTGGTTTCTTTGCTCTCCGACACCCATAGCTTTCAAGAATGTAGATTCTCCCAGAAAAAAATAAATTAAGGATATTTTAGACTTTATGTCTGTGAATATTCACTGCTGCTTAGCCACCACTGTGACAGTTATACGAGTGGTGTCACTGTGTTCTGTCTTTTGAAATTAAGGTAAATATTTATATATCCCATCACACACACAAATACCTTCACATACACGCTCATCTAGTTATATTTTACATGCTTTTCAAGGCGTTCGAGGTACCATTTTATGAGATAAGGGTGGATTATCGGAGTAAGAAACCATCATCACTTTCTGTTTGAAATTCAGGACGACTCACATATGCCTGGTGCCTTTGCCTAGTGCCTACAAAAAGTGAACCAGAAGCAGAAGAATTCAGCTTTCACGGAGGGATGGCATGGAGTCAGGGAAAAGATGGTGGGTGCCAGAAGTGTTTATGTCCAGAGCAGTTCCATTGCTCAAGAACTGGTTTAGAATGGTGAGGTGCCAGGTGTGACAAAAGAGAAGGGGGTTAATGACATGGTTATTTGGAGGGAGAAGGGAAAAGGGAAATTTAGAGACTGAGAAAGAAAATTATTTTCACAGAGAAAAAATATTCTACCACATTTAGATACGATCTCAGTGCTGAAAATTTAAAACTTTCAAAAGTTTGAATAAGTTTTTTGTTGCCCTGTAAGCATAGACTCTTTGCACGTTTATTCAATACCACTCGCGCACAATGGACTAACAGATCCCAGGAACACAGAGATGAATAAGACACAGCCCCATATCGTGGTATTTCTGAGAACTCAAAAGGCTTTTAAACATCAAACATCTGTTACCAAATTGCATTTTGGTAGGTTATGTGTAGTGGAATCAGCAACATTTTATTGAATATTCATCAGACTCCAGATAAATTTTTTAAAAACAGGAGAACATTAGGGGTAAATATAGCTCTAGTATAAATGGAAACATTACATTTTGAATGTGGCCAATAGAAAACATTTTGAATGTCAAAATAAATCTGTATCCAACGTTCCTTGTCCCAGGTCTGCCTTTCCTAGATCATGGAAATTTTCTTAGTGGCTAATCACATTGTTCACTGTTGACACAGCACTGATGACTGATGTCCCATCTTTTTCAGAGTGTCTAGACTGTTTACAAATATGTAAACAGACATTCCCACAGAAAGCAGAATAAGTTTTCATCTCTCCTTCATTTATTTACCCTTCTCATCATTTTTGTAAACAGGAATAAGATAGATACTATAATCAATGCGTTGGGAATATGGTAAGAACTGGGAGATATATACAGAGAATCAATATGAACCACGTGCATCTTGAATCTATGTATTTATTCCATACTTGATTAAGTTGTTTTTTTTTTTTTCCCATTTCCTATTTTCCTCCAAACATTTTACAGTGACTATGGGGAATATTTAGCCACAGGTGAACAAACAAGGAATGTGTCACTCCAGATTCTAGTTCTATCTATATTAACATTTGTATAAAAGAGAGGTTGTGCAGGTTTCTGGGAAATCAGTTTTACACAAGATTTGGTTCCATTTTTAAGAATTAATCATCCATTCACCAAACTCAAATTCAGGTTGTCCAGTGTTACTGGAGATGACTCACAGTTCTCCAAAGCTCACCTCAGCTCCTCACTGACCTCCATCCCTCCTCTTTTTGGAACATACTCTTCCGGCTAATAGAGACTCTATGCGCTGAGGCACGTCAAGCTTCACCCAGAATGGTAGTTCCAGGCATTTTTATGTCATAGCCCAGAAAAATCCCACCAAATGTTTTGGGAACCAATATAATATTGTTATATATTTTTCTCCAGTTAAAAATGTAAAAAGAAAAAACACAGTTATTAGAATATAAGGAAAAGAACAAAAAAAAATACAGATATCACCTCATAACAGATTTATGAGTATTATAAATATAATAATACACTTAGCTCTGTGAAAAAGCTCATAATTCCCTTTATTTTTTTTTCATCCTGCCACGGATTGCCTTTGGGGAACCACTACCTTTGTACTTTGCATAGGGGCTATAAAAGACTAAATTAACCAAATACTCAATTTCTACTGTTTATGTACCATGGCATGGGTTCAGGTTTACACTGGCAGCAGAGTAGAGGAAGGTAAGGAAGTGAGAGAATGTATGAATCAGCTCTATACCATCTCAGCCTTTATAGCTATTCATTATTGCCCGTGTGGTCAATACCGCACACACACAGTGGACAGGGAAAATCCCAAGGCAAGGATATTATTACTCTGAGTTTGCCTCAATCAACTTAATATGCAGCTAAGCAACAATGAGATTTCCCAAAATTGAAGGGCAGTTTAAGAGTCACCCTCAAGGCTGGGCACAGTAGCTCATGCCTGTAATCCTAGCACTTTGGGAGGCTGAGGCGGGTGGATTGCTTGAGCTCAGGAGTTCAAGACCATTTTGAGCCAGAGAGAGACCCTATCTCTAAAAAATAGCCAGGTCTTGTGACAGGTGCCTATAGTCCCAGCTATTTGGGAGGCTGAGGCAAGAGAATTGCTTGAATCCAAGAGTTTTAGGTTGCTGTGAGTTAAAATGCCACAGCTCTCTGTCTACTCAGGGTGACAAAGTGAGACTCTGTCTCAAAAAAAGAAAAAGTCACCCCCAGGCCTTGTAATGGATGAAGATCAAAGAAAAAAGGATGCAGTGCACAGAAATCACAAGTGACAGCTTAGACATCGCTGTCTGCTGTCAAGACTCATGCATACCCAAGGCCTGTTAAGGTGACAAGCAGGAATGTAATTTAAGAAAGCAGTAAAATTATCTACAGGTTTTTTTTACAGCACCTGGAGTTTTTTTTTTATTATTAATATTAAATCATAGCTGTGTACATTAATGCGATTATGGGGCACCATACACTGGTTTTATAAACAGTTTGACACATTTTCATCACACTGGTTAACATAGCCTTCCTGGCATTTTCTTAGTTATTATATTAAGACAATTATATTCTACATTTACTAAGTTTCACATGTACCCTTGTAAGA
>CAUYPK010014118.1:0-29844 GCA_963574355.1 Loris lydekkerianus
GCCGTGCTTGAACCTGCCACCCCTGGTATATGGGGCTGGCGTCCTACTCCTTGAGCCATAGGTGCCGCCCCAGTTTCTTGTTTGGTTTTTTTTTTTTTTGTTTGTTTGTTTGTTTGTTTTGAGACAGAGCCTCAAGCTGTCCCCCTAGGTAGAGTGCTGTGGCATCACAGCTCACAGCAACCTCTAACTCCTGGGCTCAAGCGATTTTCCTGCCTCTGCCTCCCAAGTAGCTGAGACTACAGGCACCAGCCACAACGCCCGGCCATTTTTTGGTTGCAGCCATCATTGTTGTTTGGTGGGCCCAGGCTGGAATCAAACTCGCCAGCTCAGGTATAGGTGGCTGGCGCCTTAGCCACTTGAGCCACAGGCACTGAGCCCAGTTTTTCTATTATTAGTTAGAGCTCGGGTCTTGCTATTTCTCAGGCTGATCTTAAACTCCTGAGCTCGAGCAATCCACTGGCTGTGGCCTCCCAGAGTGCTAGGATTACAGGTATGAGCCACCACGCCTGGCTTTAATTCAAATTTTTATTTGACTTTCAGTATTCCCTTTCATGGACTACTTTTCCCCTGTAAATTTTGATGCCATAATTCATTATTTTGTTTAAATTAGACTGATTTTCTGGTAACCAGATATGAAAATTATTGTCTACTAAGATTTTTTTTTAGCCATAGTCACAATTATAAGTATATGGTAATATAATAATAGTATTCCAGAAAAATCACACATTAACAGATGGTTTGAAGACCTATATCATCTCTACTTGTACATTTTAATCTACTCATAAAATGAAATTAGAACAAATAAAATGAGTTTGTTAGGAGCTATTGTGGTTTTTTTTCTATTTTAGAACTTGTCTATGGCATTTAGTGTTTAATCTGTTTTCAGATTAAGTGATATAAACATGTTTACGCTTTAGAATTCATTATTTGGATATCATCTTTTTTCTTTTTTCCCACAGCGGTCTAGAAAATCGAGCCCACAGTGAGCAATTTACTGCCTTTTTTAGGCTGCCCAAAGAAGAGACATTGAAAGAAGTACATGAATGTTTCTTATGGGTACCATTCAGCCACTTTAATATTCATGGAAAAATGTGTATCTCACAAAACTATATCTGCTTTGCCAGCCAAGATGGTAATCTGTGTAGTGTAATCATTCCATTACGAGAGGTAATGTAAATTTGGTTACATATCAATTTTTAGTTTTAAAATGTTATTCATAGACTAAAATATCCTTTAATTCTATAAATTATTAAAAACCTGGCCTGTCACAATGGTTTACTATGCCTGTAATTCTAGCACTCTGGGAAGCCAAGGTGGGTGGATTGCTTGAGCTTAGGAGGTCGAGACCAGCCTAAGCAGAAGTGAGACTCTGTCTCTACTAAACATAGAAAAAGTAACCAGGTGGTGTGGTGGGCCCTATAATCCCAGCTACTCGGGAGTCTGAGGCAAGAGGATCACTTGCACCCAAGAGTTTGAGGTTGCTGTGAGATATGATGCCACAGCACTCTACTGAGGGTGACAAAGTGAGACTGTCTCAAAATAAATAAATCAAAGAAAATTCAAAGAAAAAAAAAAATGTTGGCTTTACTGGCCAAACTTTTAGCCATAAAAGAGTAAGGCAAAGTATCTGCAATAAGGTAAAAGATGATTGATTCATTTATATATGTTTCACCCCTTAGGTCTTAGCTGTAGATAAAACAGATGATTCCAGCAAAGCAGTCATCATTAGCATCAAAGGAAAAACAGCTTTTCGCTTCACTGAAGTTAAACACTTTGAGCAACTTGCGGCAAATCTCAAGCGCAAGTGCCGGGCACCAACTCATGATATTAACGCAGAGGTAATTATACAGCTATCAAATCATTTTGCTGAAAAGGTCCATGTTTAGTGTCATCTATCCTTTTGAAAGGAATGCATAGTATCTTTCTCTGTTTATACCTAGGTTTATTTTTTTAAAAGACTGAATCAAAGTGATTATATTCTCCAAATTACATCATAAAGCAGAAGTAAGAATTAAAGACTTTATCTTTTTTTTTTTTTTTGCAGATTTGGCCAGGGCCGGGCTCGAACCCTCCACCCCTGGTAGATGGGGCTGGTGCCCTACTCCTTGAGCCACAGGCACTGCTCAGACTTTATCCTTTTTAAGGAGCTAACACTTTTTTTTAAAAGATTATAACTTGATCTATTTTTTTTAACTATATTTGTTGTTTATCATACAAATATACCTTGTACTTTCATATACCTTGGCTTTTAGCAAGTTAAGCTATATTTGAGAATTCAACAAGGCCTTGAAAAAGGACTGTTTTCTTTTTTCTTTTTTTTCAGTTTTTGGCCAGGGCTGGATTTGAACCCGCCACCTCTGGCATATGGTGCTGGCACCCTACTCCTTTGAGCCACAGGTGCTACCTGGCAACTATCTATTTTCTTACAGTCCTTTTGTAGAGAGATAGCAATTTTAAACCAATCTGAATCTTTTACTAAATATCGTGTATGTCAGCCTTATTTACATAATCTAGCCCAAAACAAAATAGTGGCATATAACTTTTTAGAGAAGGCAAATGTTCTTGGCAAACAATGGTTAACATCCTGATTTTGATGTTTAGTATGTCTTTCATGGAAATGTAGACATACTGGATTCTTCAATAACCAAGAACCTTGTTTTAATTGATAAAACTTACCACATTATGACTACTTAAATTTGAATTTAAAATTCAAAGAAAGGCCAGGCACTATGGCTCATGCCTATAATCCTACCACTCTGGAAGGCTGAGGTCAGTAGATTCCTTGAGCTCAGGAATTTAAGACCAGCCTGAGTAAGAGCCATACCCCATCTATACTAAAAATAGAAAAAGTAGCCAAGTGTCATGGCTGGCACCTGTAGTCCCAGCTGCTTGGGAGGCTAAGGCAAGAGAATCACTTGAGCCCAAGAGTTTGGAATGGCTATGAGCTATGATGCCATAGCACTCTATGGAGGGTGACAAAGTGAGACTCTTGTCTCAAAGAAAAAATAAAATAAAATTCAAAGGAAAAAATCAACATTGGCTTTACTGGGTGTATTATTTTATTTGGTTTGGAGTATAGAGCCTTTTACCTCTCTCTGAAGTGGAGATTAAAAATGTTGTGCTATGTCTTTTATAACCCAGTATTAATAAGGCTAATTTTTCCCTTTGATAATTAAAATGCATAATGAAAATATGTAATTAAAAATTTTATCTTCATCTCATTTCTAGGTACAGAATTTTCACATTGGCCATCAAGAGTTCTTGCCGCAACTTTATTATCTCTCATTCTGTATCCAGGATATTTCTTAGTTTGATGTGGGAACCAAATGTTTCAAATCTGACTAGGCTTGATAGTTTCTCCCAGGGCTCCCATATTCTTGTTTGTGTCACTCTTTCCTTTGTCCTATTCCATTTTAGATTCAGTCTCTGTGTTAGTTTTTATGCTTTCCTCATCTTCCTTTTTCCTTTAACTTACCTGTCTCTCCAAAACCTGGAGAACTAGTATTTTTTTCCCTGATGGTCCTCTAATAGCTGAATATGCTCAGTTGTCAAGAAATTATTTTGTCTCAAAACGAGTTTAGCATTTTTCCAGATACATGACGAAGTTTTAAGGTTTTCTAGTTTGTGCTACCCATTTTTAGAGGTTTTAGTAAAGATAAGTACAAAATGCCAGTTAGTATACTGGTTTGCTTAGAAATATATTTTTTAAATTGTCATAATGTTCTATTTTCAGTTAAAATTTTTATTTTATCAATGATGAATATCGATAACATAGTATTATCTATATGTATCTAGCTTTAAATAATAGTACATTTAAAAATTAGTAAAGAGCTTTTTAAACAAGAGCTTATTTGATTTCTAAATAACAGAAATTGTAGTTAAATTCTTTTTTTTTTTGTAGAGACAGAGTCTCACTTTATCGCCCTTGGTAGAATGCCGTGGCGTCACACAGCTCACAGCAACCTCCAACTCCTGGGCTTAGGCGATTCTTTTTCCTCAGCCTCCCAAGTAGCTGGGAATACAGGTGCCCGCCACAACACCTGGCTATTTTTTTGTTGGAGTTTGGCCAGGGCCAGGTTTGAACCCGCCACCATCGGTATATGGGGTCGGGTGCCCTACCCACCGAGGCATAGGCATCGCCCGTAGTTATATTCTTTTATAGCTACACCCATCATACTGAAACAAAGAGAAAACATTGTATTTGTAATTTTTAAAAACCTGGTGAATTTTATGCGAATAATAAGACTTTCTAATCTCGCAGCGCCCGCCCGTAGCTCAGTGGGTAGGGCGCCAGCTACATACACCCAAGCTGGGGGGTTTGAACCCAGCCTGGGCCAGCTAAACAATGACAATTGCAACAAAAAAAATAACCAGGTTCTGTGGTGGGTGCCTGTAGTCTCAGCTACTTGGGAGGCTGAGGCAAGAGAATTGCTTAAGCCCAAGAGTTGGAGGTTGCTGTTAGCTGTAACGCCATCATACTCTACTGGGGGCAAGAAAGTGAGACTCTGTCTCAAAAAAAAAAAAAAAAAAAAGTTGGCAGTCTTTGGCCAGGGCTGGGGTTGAACCCGCCACCTCCAGCATATGGGGCTGGTGCCCTACCCCTTTGAGCCACAGGCGCCCCCCCCCAAAAAAAAAAAAATGACTTTTTAATCTGAATCTCAAAGAGTAAATCAACAAGTCTAAATATGAATACAGGAACAACTTTAGGAAATTTCTCCAATGAGTATATTAAAAAATGTGATATGAAGAGCAAATGCTCCCAGAAGAAAGAAAGATTATATGTTGAGTACCAGTTCTATCCAATTTTTAAGTTATACTAAAACCTGGGTACAGGTTTTGAAAATTCCTGATCAATTGCTTGGGAAACACGCTAATCTTTTAATTTTATTGACACACATAATCAAGAAATATTACTAAATATGGCAATTTTGCAAAACTACAAAGTGAAAGTAAAATTGACCTTTTTAGCTTAGTTTTAAGCAAAGTGGTCTAAGAATGAAAAGCTCTGCTGAAGATCTGTTACTTGATGCTATTTTTTTGTTTGTTTGTTTGTTTCAGAGACAGAGCCTCACTTTGTCACCCTCGATAGAGTGCTGTGACATCACAACTCACAGCAACCTCAAACTCTTGGGCATAAGCAGTTCTCTTGCCTCAGCCTCCCGAGTAGCTGGGACTACTGACGCCTGGCTATTTTTTTGTCGCAGTTAGGGCAGGGCTGGGTTTGAACCCACCATCCTCGGAAAATGGGGCCAGCCCCCTACTCACTGAGCCACAGGCACTGCCCACTTGATGCTATTTTTTTTTTTTTTCCCCTTGAGACTGAATCTCATTCTGTTGCCTAGGTTAGAGTGGTGTGGTCTCAGCCTAGCTCAGAGCAACCTCAAACTCCTGGGCTCAAGAGCTCCTCCTGCCTCAGCTTCCCAAGTAGCTGGGACTGTAGGCACCCGCCACAGCACCTGGCTAGTATTTTTCTATTTTTAGTAGAAATGGGGTCTTGCTGTTACTCAGGCTGGCCTCGAACTTGGGAGTGCAAGGGGTCCTCCTCCTTCAGCCTCCCAGAGTGTTAGGATTATAGGCATAACCACCGTGCCCAGCCTACTTGGTGCTTTTTTAATTATTTCAATAGATTTAGGGATTACAAGTGTTTTTTGTTACATGGATAAAGTGTATAATGCCAGAGTCAGGACTTTTAGTGTACCCTTCACCAGAATAGTGTACAGTGTACATAATGGGTAGATTTTTATCCTTCACCCCCCACTCTCCCTCTTAGTTTCCAGTGTCCATTATACCACTTTATGACCATATATGTCCCTTATTTAGCTCCCACTAATAAGTGAGAACATTTGTTCTTCTATTCCTCAAATACTTCACTTAGGATAATGGTCTCTAGTTTCATCCAAGTTACTGATACTGTTTCATTTTTTTATGACTGAGTTGTACTCCATGGTTTATATATACCACATTATTCTTATCTAAGTGCTCATAAGTTCATGGACGCTTAGCTTGATTCCATATTTTTGCAATTGTGAATTACGTGATAAACAATTGGGTGCAAGTATCTTTTGTATAAGACTTCCTTTCCTTTGAGTAGATACTCAGTGGTAGTGGAATTACTGAATCAAATGGTAGGTTTACTTTTAGTTCTTTGAGGAATCTCCCCACACTTTTTCACAAAAGTTGTACTAGTTTACCTTCCTATGCACAGTGGATAAGCATTCCCTTTTCACTGTATCTATGCCAACATCTATTACTTTTTGACTTCTTAATAATGGCCATCCTGACAGAGATAAAGTGGTATCTCATATGGTTTTAATTTGCATTACCCTGATGATTAATGATCTAGAACATATTTTCATATGTTTGTTGGCATATCTGTCTTTTGACAAGTATCTGTTCATGTTTTTTGCCTACTTTTGATGTTTTTATTTCAAGTTATATTTATTTTCCTTGTTACTATATTTGCTTTTGGGGTCTTCATCCTAAATTATTTGCTTAGGCCAATGTCCAAAAAGGTTCTTTCTTCCTTTGTTTACTTCTAGAATTTTTATGGTTTCATGTACTACATTTAATTTTTTTTTTTTTTTTTTTGTTTTGTTTGTTTGTTTGTTTGTTTTGAGACAGGGTAGACTGCTGTGTCATCACAGCTCACAGCAACTTCCAACTCCTGGGCTCAAGTAAGTCTCCTGCCTCTGCCTCCCAAGTAGCTGGGACTACAGGCGCCCACCACAGTGCCTGGCTATTTTTTTTTTCTGATTTCAGCCATCATTGTTGTTTGGTGGGCTCAGGCTGGATTCAAACCCGCCAGCTCAGGTGTTTGAGCTACAGGCACCAAGCCTACATTTAAGTTTGTAATCCATGTTGAATTCATTTTTTATAAAGGGAGAAGGGAATCCAGTTTCATTCTTTTCCATGTGGCTATCCAATTTTTCCAGCACCATTTATTGAACAGGACATCTTTTCCCCAGTGTATATATTTTTATTTTTTTGGCTGCTTTATCAAAAATAAATTAATTGTAGCTATATGGTTTTATTACTGAGTTCTCTATTCTGTTCCATTGGTCTATATGTCTATCTTTATACATTGGTCTATATGTCTACCTTTATACCAGTACTATGTTATTTTGGTTATTATAACTGTATAGCATAATTTGAAATCAGGTAATGTGATGCTTCTAGCACTGTTCTTTTTGGTTAAGATTGCTTTGACTATTTGGGCTCTTTAGTGGTTCCATATGAAGTTTAGGATTGTCTTTTCTAGATCTGTGTAAAAGGACACTGGTGTTTTGATGGGAATTGCCTTGAATCTGTAAATCACTTTGGACAGTATGGACATTTTAATAGTATTGATTCTTTCAATCCATGAGCATAAGATGGATTGTCATGTGTGATTTTTTCCATCAGTGTTTTATAGTTCTCCTGTACAGATCTTTTACCTCTTTGATTATGTATATTCCTAGGTATTTTGTTTCTTTTGTTAACTATTATAAATGGTATTGAGCTCTTGATTTGACTCTCAGCTTGACTGGTATTAATGCATAGAAATGCTACTGATTTGTGGGCATCAATTTTGGTTTATTTTATTATATTATATTTTTTATTTTTTTAGAGATAGAGTCTCACTTTGTCACCCTTGGTAGAGTGCTGTGGTGTTAACAGCTCACAGCAACCTCCACCTCTTGGGATTCAGCGATTCTCTTGCCTCAGCCTCTCGAGTAGCTAAGACCACAGGCGCCTGCCACAACCCCTGGCTATTTTTTGTTGCAGTTCAGCTGGGGCCAGTTTTGAACCCGCCACCCTCGGTATATGGGGCTGGCACCCTACTCAGTGAGCTCAGGTGCCGTCCTGTGGGTATTAATTTTATAACCTGAGACTTTACTGAATTTACTTATCAATTCTCTCTATCAAGTGTCTTCTGGTGGACTATTAAGGTTTTCTAGATATAAGATCATATCATCAGTAAAAAGAGATAGTTTGACCTCCTGTTTCCTGATTTGGGGAAATTGGAGTTTGTTTTTTTTTCTTGCCTGATTATTCCAACTATGACTTCCAGTACTCTGTTGAATAGAGGGCATCCTTGTCTTATTCTAGTTCTTGGGAGGAATACTTTCTCCCATTCAGTATGATGTTGGCTACAGTTTGTTATATATGACTTTTATTACTTTAAGGTATATATATTCCTTCTATTCCTAGTTTGTGAGGGTTTTTATCATGAAAGGGTGGTAGATTTTATCAAATGCTTTTATATATCTATTGAGATGATGGTTTTTGTTTTTAATGATGTTTTTGCAGCAAATCACTTTTTTTTTTTTTTTTGCATATGGCAAGCACTCCTTGTATCATTGGGATGAAACTTGCTTGGACATGATGAATTATCTTTTTGATGTGCTGATGGAATTGATATTTTATTGATGATTTTTGAGTCTATGACCCTGAGGGATATTAGTCTATAGTTTTATTTTTTTGTTGTGCCCTTTCCTGGCTTTGGTATCAGAGTGGTACTGGTTAGTAGAATGAGTTAAGGAGGATTCCCTCCTTCTTAATGTTATGGGACAGTTTCATTAGAATAGATTCCAGTTCTTTGTAGGTCTGATAGAATTCAGCTGTGAATCCATCTGGTCTTGGGGGCTGCTTTTTGCTGCTTTTATTACCATTTTGATCTTGCTACTAGTTATTGGTCTATTCAAGATTTCTCTTCTTGATTCAAACTTGGAAGTTGTGTGTTTCCAAATATTTATTCATTTCCTCTAGACTTTCTACTTTGAATGCATAGATCTTTTCATAGCAGTCATTGATATTTTATATTTTTGTTGTATCAGTTGTAATGTCTCCTTTTTTATTTATTTATTTTTTTATTATTGGAGATTCATTGAGGGTACAAGAAACCAGGTTACACTGATTGCATTTGTTAGGTAAAGTCCCCCTTACAATTGTGTCTAGCCTCCAAAAGTTGTGTCACACACTGAGACCCTAACCCCCCTCCCTCCTTCCTTCTCTCTGCTCTTCCTTTCCCCCACCCTGCTCCCTCCTCTCTCTCTCTGCTCTCCCCTTCCCCAACCCCCACTGTGTACTAGGTCATTAATTGTCCTCATATCAAAATTGAGTGCATAGGATTCATGCTTCTCCATTCTTATGACGCCTTAGTAAGAATAATGTGATCCACTTCCGTCCAGATTAATACAAAGTATGTAAAAGTCTCCATCTTTTTTAATGGCTAAATAGATTCCATGGTATACAGATACCACAGCTTGTTAATCCATTCCTGGGTTGGTGGGCATTTAGGCTGTTTCCACATTTTGGCGATTGTAAACTGAGCTGCAATAAACAGTCCAGTGCAGGTGTCCTATGGTAAAAGGATTTTTTCCCTTCTGGGTAGATGCCCAGTAATGGGATTGCAGGATCAAATGGGAGGACTAGCTTGAGTTCTTTGAGTGTCTCCATACTTCCTTCCAAAAAGGTTGTATTAGTTTGCAGTCCCACCAGCAGTGTAAAAGTGTTCCTTTTTCTCCACATCCACACCAGCATCTGCAGTTTTGAGATTTTGTGATGTGGGCCCCTCTCGCTGGCGTTAGATAGTATCTCAGGGTGGTTTTGATTTGCATTTCCCTAATAATTAGGGACGATGAGCATTTTTCATGTTTTCTAGCCATTCATCTGTCTTCTTTAGAGAAGATTCTATTCATGTCTCTTGCCCATTGATATATGGGATTGTTGGCTTTTCTCATGTGGATTAATTTGAGTTCTCTATAGATCCTAGTTATCAAGCTTTTGTCTGATTCAAAATATGCAAATGTCCTTTCCCATTGTGTACGTTATCTATTTGTTTTGGTTGTTGTGTCCTTAGCTGTACAGAAGCTTTTCAGTTTAATGAAGTCCCATTTGTTTATTTTTGTTGTTGTTGCAATTGCTATGGCAGTCTTCTTCATGAAGTCTTTCCTCAGGCCAATATCCTCCAGTGTTTTTCCTATGCTTTTTTTGAGGATTTTTATTGTTTCATGACTTAAATTTAAGTCCTTTATCCATCTTGAATCAATTTTTTGTGAGTGGAGAAAGGTGTGGGTCTAGTTTCAGTCTTTTACATGTGGATATCCAGTTCTCCCAGCACCATTTATTGAATAGGGAGTCTTTCCTCCAAGGTATGTTCTTGTTTGGTTTATCAATGATTAGGTGATTGTAAGATGTTCGTTTCATTTGTTGTTTTTTCTATTCGATTCCAAGTGTCTACGTCTCTATTTTTGTGCCAGTACCATGCTGTCTTGACCACTATGGCTTGTAGTATAGTCTAAAATCTGGTATGGTGATGCCGCCAGCATTATTTTCATTGCTAAGAACTGCCTTAGCTATACGGGTTTTTTTCTGGTTCCATACAAAACACAGAATCATTTTTTCCAAATCTTGAAAGTACGATATTGGTATTTTGATAGGAATGGCATTGAATAGGTAGATTGCTTTGGGAAGTATAGACATTTTAACAATGTTGATTCTTCCCAGCCATGAGCATGGTATGTTCTTCCATTTGTAAATATCCTCTGCTATTTCCTTTCTGAGGATTTCATAATTTTCTTTATAGAGGTCCTTCACCTCCTTTGTTAGGTATATTCCTAGGTATTTCATTTCCTTTGAAGCTATGGTGAAGGGAATTGTGTCCTTAATTAGCCTCTCATCTTGACTGTTATTGGCATATACAAAGGCAACTTATTTGTGAACATTGATTTTATATCCCGAGACATTACTGTATTTTTTGATGACTTCCAGGAGTCTTGTGGTTGAGTCTTTGGGATTCTTTAAGTATGAGATCATGCCATCAGCAAAGAGGGAGAGTATGACCTCCTCTGCTCCCATTTGGATTCCCTTTATTTCCTTGTTTTGCCTAATTGTATTGGCTAGAACTTCCAGCACTATGTTGAAAAGTAATGGTGACAGAGGACAACCTTGTCTGGTTCCAGTTCTAGGAGGAAAAGGTTTCAGTTTTGCTCCATTCAGTAAAATATTAACTGTGGGTTTGTCATAGATAGCTTCAATCAGTTTCAGAAATGTGCCGCCTACGCCTATACTCGTCAGTGTTCTAATTAGAAAAGGATGCTGGATTTTATCAAATGCTTTTTCTGCATCTATTGAAAGGATCATATGGTCTTTATTATTGCCTCTATTAATATGGTGGATAATGTTTATGGACTTCGGTATGTTAAACCAGCCTTGCATCCCTGGAATGAAACCAACTTGATCATGATGTATGACTTTTTTTTTTATTGTTAAATCATAGCTGTGTGCATTAGTGCAATCGCCTGTACCCATTGATGTATGACTTTTTTGATGGTAAGCTGTAATCTATTGGCTAGGATTTTGTTGAGAATTTTTGCATCTATATTAATTAATGAAATTGGTCTGAAATTCTCCTTTTTAGTTGAGTCTTTTCCTGGTTTTGGTATCAGGGTGATGTTTGCCTCATAGAACGTGTTGGGGAAGATTCCTTCTTCCTCTGTTTTTTGGAATAATTTCTGCAGTACAGGAATAAGCTCTTCCTTGAAGGTTTGATAGAATTCTGGTGTGAAGCCATCTGGACTAGGGCATTTTTTTTGTTAGAAACTTTTTTATTGTTTCTTTAATCTCAGTGCATGAAATTGGTCTGTTCAGAAGCTCTGTTTCTTCCTGGCTAAGTCTAGGGAGAGGGTATGATTCCAAATATTGATCCATTTCATTCACATTATCAAATTTCTGGGCATAGAGTTTCTGGTAGTATTCAGAGATGATCTTTTGTATCTCTGTGGCATCAGTTGTTATTTCCCCTTTATCATTTCTGATTGAGGTTACTAGAGATTTTACTTTTCTATTTCTAGTTTGGCCAGTGGTTTATCTATTTTATTTATTTTTTCAAAAAACCAACTCCTTGTTTCATTAATTTTCTGAATGATTCTTTTGTTTTCAATTTCATTGATCTCTGACTTAATTTTGGACATTTCTTTTCTTCTACTGGGTTTAGGCTTAGATTGTTCTTCTTTTTCCAATTCCATAAGATGGCTTGTGAGTTTGTTGATGTGCTCTTTCTGTTTTTCGAATATAGGCATCTAAAATGATAAATTTTCCTCCCAAAACTGCTTTTGCAGTGTCCCACAGGTTTTGGTAGCTTATGTCATCATTGTTGTTATACTCAAGGAAGTTAGTGATTTCCTGTTTTATTTCTTCCTGCACCCAAGTATCATTCAACAGAAGGTTGTTTAATTTCCATGCCTTTGTGTGGGATTGAACGTTTTTGTTGAAGTTGAGTTCCACGTTTAGTGCCTTGTAGTCTGAGAAGATACAAGGTAAAATTTCAGTTCTTATGATTCTGTTGAGGTTTGTTTTGTGTCCTAGGATGTGATCAATTTTGGAGAATGTTCCATGGGGTGATGAGAAGAATGTATATTCTTTGTCTTTGGGATGGAGGGTTCTATATGCATCTATCAAGCCCAGTTAGTTGTTCTAGGGTCTCATTTAAGTCCCTTATATCTTTGTTTAATTTCTGTTTAGAGGATCTGTCCAGCTCTGTAAGGGGAGTGTTAAAGTCCCCTGTAATTATGGTATTATCAGATATCATATTGCTCAGACTTAGTAAGGTCTGTTTCTAGAATCTGGGAGCATTTAAGGTGGGTGCATAAATATTTAGGTTTGAAGAGTCTTCTTGTTGCATTTCTCCCTTTACCAATATAAAGTGACCATATTTGTTGTTTTTGACTTTTGTTGCTTTAAATCCACATGTGTCTGAAAATAAGATTGCAACTCCTCTTTTCTTCTGAATTCCATTTGCTTGAAAAATTTTCTTCCAATCCTTAACTTGGAGTTTTAATTGGTCTTTTGAAGCTAGGTGTATTTCCTGCAGACAGCAAATGGGTGGCTTGTATTTTTTAATCCAGTCAGCCAATCTTTGCCTCTTCAGTGGGGAATTCAAGCCATTAACATTTGTTGAGGTAATTGATAAGTACGGTAATGTTCTATTCATCTTATTTTGTGAGAGTCCATTGCTTAGTTTTATCTTTTGCATCAGTGTGGAAATTGTCCTTTAATTGCAGAGTTTTTACTTTGCTGTTGATCCTTAGTGATGGTCAGTGTGTAGCACAGGTTGAAGTATTTCCTGTAGAGCTGGTCTTGTGGAGAATTTCCTTAGTGTTTTTATATTGGTAAATGATTTGATTTCTCCGTCAATTTTAAAGCTTAGTGTAGCAGGATATAGAATTCTGGGCTGGAAAATTCTTCTGTTTAAGTAGATTAAAGGTAGATGACCATTGTCTTCTTGCGTGGAAAGTTTCATTAGAGAAGTCTGCAGTCACCCTGATGGATTTGCCCCTGTAGGTCAATTGGCGCTTAGTCCTGGCAGCTTGAAGAATCTTTTCTTTTGCGTTGACTTTGGAAAGGTTCATCACAATGTGTCTTGGAGAAGCTCAGTTAGAGTTGAGGCGACCTAGGGTCTGATATCCCTCTTAAAGGAGTGTGTCAGAATCTTTGGTGATATTTGGGAAATTTTCATTTATAATATTCTCTAGTATGGCTTCCATTCCTCTGGGGCATTCTTCTTCCCCTTCTGGGATACCTGTCACTCGTATGTTTGAATGCTTCATAAAGTCCCATAATTCTGACAGTGAACGTTCTGCTTTCTCTCTCTTCTTTTCTGCCTCTTTAACTATCTTGAGTTATCTCAAGAGCTTTGTCGTCTACCTCTGAGATTCTTTCTTCTGCATGGTCTAATCTGTTGTTGATGCTTTCTGTTGCATGTTTAAGTTCCCTAATTGACTGCTTCAATTCCTTTAGCTATGCTATATCCTTTCTATATTATTCATATCGTTCATCTCTTATTTGATTCTATTTTTGGATTTTCTTTTGGTTATTTTCCACTTTATCAGCAGTTTCTTTCATTGTCCATCATTTCCTTCATTGTTTTCATCATCTGTATGTATCATTCCTTTCTGTCATTTCTGACATTTTTTTTATAGGTGGAATCCTCTGCAGTAGCTACCTCATGGTCCCTTGGAGGGGTTGCTCTCGACTGGTTTTTCATGTTGCCAGGATTTTTCTGCTGATTCTTTCTCATGAGTGATTTTTAGGTCCTTGCCCTAATTTTCCTTTCACTTTCTCTTGCTCTTTAAGTTGTATGCCTATGGACCAGGGTTTCAATGATTCCTTTTAGTACAGAACCAGAAGGATGAGAAGGTTAAAGAGTAAGAAGGGAAAAAAGAGAGGAAAAAAAAAAGAAAAAAAGAGAAAGGAGAGGGGATGGATAAAAGGGAATATTGACAAAAAGAAGAGGGGCACAGAAAGAGGGAGACAGAGCAATATAGGTGTACAGTAGGGTACTTTGACCCTACCTTAAAAACCTCCAACCTCTGGGAGTGCTGGGTTGGGTAATTCCCTTGAGGTCAGCAGCTCTTGGCTAGCCTGTTTGGACACAGTAACCCACCTCCACCAAGTAGAGAGGAAAGACAAAAATTCTATAAATCAAACCAAACAAGCAAACAAAACTTTATGGGATAAAATTGGGGGAAAAATCAAATAAGGGTGGAAACACTAGCAAAAATGAAGTTCTAATTGTTGAAAAAGGCAACAATGGGACATTATATTTAAACTAGAAAAATGAGGAAAGAAAAGAAAAATCTGTAGGGAAAATGTTGAAATTAAAAAACAAAACAAAACAATAACAACCAAAAGAAAAAAACCCCAAAACAAAGCAGTATATATCTCTTGCTGAATATTGTCTGGGTAACAGGTGATCTTCCTGGGTATGAGATGTTAATCACAATGCTGATAGGCCTGTGTGAGATGGAAACTGGAGGCCTCTGCTCATTTCTCAAACCCTGCAGGGTGGAAAGCCTAAATCTCTCCTCAGCCCACATAAAAGACACTTTAAACTGCTAAATTTGGCTAAGCAGTAGCTTTCCCAGGAAAGTGCTTGTCGCTGGGATGACTTCTGAAGTGGCTAGTCACTTAACCACTGTGCCAAAACCCATCTCACTTATGCCCCTGTGGGCTAAGGCTGTAAGGTGTTTCAGTACCTGCCTTCAGGCTACTCAGTCACTAGATTACTAGCTCCCGCCTGATCCTTGCTCTGCTACCCTGAGGGCGGAACTTGCCGGGGCACTTCTCCCATAATGGCTCTGTGGCCTACAGCTGAACACTATTAGCTCCATCTGCCTCAGCAGCTCAGTCTGGGGTGCTAGACAACACTTAAAGTCCTCTGCACTCTTGCCCAAGTTCTCCCAAGGTAGTTCAACTGAGTGCCAAGTCCAAGAAAACCAAAGCAGCTCACAAGTAAGGCCTTTCCAGTTTGTAATCTCACTGCTGCTATACTTATAGCTGCTGGCAGGATTAGACCAAATGAACACATGCAACCACTTGCCAGTTTTCCATTGCTTTTGTCGTCCTGCTGGGGTCCAGAAGTCTTCTTGCTGACTCCCTGTGTCCTCAGAAGGATGTTTATGGGCAGATCCAACCAGCCAGAGATGCCTGGAGTCTTGTCTCCCCAGATTCACGGCGCCCAGTTGTAAGGAAGCTATTACTCAGCCACCATCTTGCTGAGTCTCTGCCCTTTTTTTTTTTTTAAGACAGAGTCTCACTATCTTGAAACTCTTGGGCTTAGGTGATTCTCTTGCTTCAGCCTCTCAAGTGGCTGGGACTATATGCACCTGCCACAATGCCTGGCTTTTTGTTGTTGTTGTTGTTGTTGTTGTTGTTGTTGTTGTTGTTGTTTGGCAGACCTGGGCCATGTTCAAAACCACCAGCTGGTGTATGTGGCCAGCACACTAGCCACTGAGCTATTTGTAGATTCACTAGAATATGTTGGAGCCTTTCAAAGTTCCATATGGTCATCTTATTTTTCAGGTCTTTGTTTTAAATTTTTAGCCAGGCTCTTGTTTGCCCTGGCTAAATAATCATAGCCATAACCAGCTGTGATGTTACCAGCACATTGCTATTGTTCTAGAACAGAGCTTTCTTTCACCAAGTTGAGCTGTGAATCAAATCGAATGATAACAATATCCTGTGATGGAGCGGAGAGTTGTTAGTTTGGTCAAAGTATTGACTGTGCTCTGGGGATAGGGCTTATTAAGACGCTCCAAAAGATACACAGGCTTTCATGGCTGCTACTACTATCTTGGAAGGAAACTGGTAGGATGGAAGTCACCTCAAGTTAAGACTTTACAAATTCTGCTGTTCTTACTGAGATTCCTTAGTTTTCTTGAATAGATGCTTTACAGTTCATTCTGTGCCTTTGGGTAACTTCCAGTGTTCTGAAATGGTTTATTTTGACTCTTTTGTCAGTATTTTGTTTTTGTAGGGGAGTGTGTTCTCAGAGGTTCTGAGTTTACCCATTGTATCAGTTAGCTTATGGTGCCTCTAATTTTAATAGGAAAACAATGTCGCTCTGAGATGTGGCTTTAATATTTGATATGTATATAGGGTATGGTTTATAAACAAAAACATTAGCACATTTTTCTTGGAGAAACTTTTAAGCATGTATTTGGGACAATTATACTCTTTTCTTTTTCAGCTTGCTGTTAGTTCTGATTCTACAGGCCTTTCTGATAATTCTGAGGTGTCATCTTTGATACGTCCGGGAGAATGGAGTAAAACTGTGAACACCGAAGCCTTAATGACAGTATTTCACCCTCAGAATTTGGAGACTCTGAATTCTAAAGTGGTAGGAAAACAAAATATTTAAATCATCTACTGAAACTATTGATGAAAAATAAAAATCTTAAAGTAGATTAGAAGGTGCTATAATTGAAAACTCTTTGGGGACTTGAAAAGGTTTTCCAGCAAGTATTGCTATGTGACTTAATTAGTTCCACTCC
Source organism: Loris lydekkerianus (assembly GCA_963574355.1). Classification (NCBI taxonomy): domain Eukaryota; kingdom Metazoa; phylum Chordata; class Mammalia; order Primates; family Lorisidae; genus Loris; species Loris lydekkerianus. The sequence continues at coordinate 16,815 of CAUYPK010014118.1, forward strand.
ACACAAGGACTGTTATCAAGAATGAAGATAAAACATAAAAGTTGGACATTGTTTTTTTATAGATACATAATAGTTGTACATATTTATTGACATCAGGTTTTGTTAGCATAGATTTCTAATAATCTATCCTGAAATAGAGGTAATTTAGGGAGAAGAATGGTTCAAAGCTTTACCTCCTAAGTGTATGCTTTTATCATTTTTATATGAGTTGAGAGCTAAGAGTTACAATAGTAAATTAAAGCTATTATGCTCACATGAGTTTAAAAGATTTTTGTGATGAAAGAGGTCCAGTGTTTCACCCCTGTATGAATACCAATTTTGATTTTCTGTGTTCTTGATTTTCATAGATGTTGCTTCAGGGTAAAAAGGGTAGAAAGTCATTTTAAAGAATTTAATTTTTTACCTGGTTTGCTTACTTTAATTTTACTATTACAGTTGAAAGAAAAGATGAAGGAACAGTCATGGAACATCCTATTTTCAGAATGTGGGCGTGGTGTTACCATGTTTCGCACCAAAAGGACACGAGATCTGGTTGTAAGAGGAATTCCAGAGTCCTTAAAAGGAGAGCTCTGGATGCTTTTTTCAGGTATTACATTTATTCATCTTATTCATTTAACAGACATTAACTATCCCTTTTTTAGGAGTTGTACACTAAGCTAAAGGCAAAGAATTAAAAAACAGCCAGGACAAAGTCTTATTCTTCTTGAGTTCAGTCAAAGAAGAAAGGTAAATAGTTATGTATACTTCACCTATATATCCACATAGCCAGTATCTGAGAAGATTAGTTTATTGGGCAAGATATGTGTAATGTGGAGGAAGTTCTTTCCTTTCTTTTTTTTTTTTTTGCAGTTTTTGGCCGGGGCCATGTTTGAACCCACCACCTCCAGTATATGGGGCAGGCACGCTACTCCTTTGAGCCATAGTTGCCACCCACTTTTTCATATATTTATTTTTGCTATACTTATATATTAGTTTATTAGGCAAGATAAGTGTAATATAGGGAATCTCTTTCCTTTTTTAATATATTTATATATTTTTTTATATAATAATGGGAGCTCTTTCCTTTTTTTATATACTTTTTGCCTCCATTTCATCACCAAGTTTAATTTTTCCTTTCTTTGTGTTCAGCTGTCACTTGAGCATAAAGCTAAATTTCAAGGTAATAAAATCAAATTCTGCATGTATACATGCAGATAGTAGCTGTTGTATGTTAATGCCATCATCTTCACAGGTGCTGTTAATGACATGGCTACTAATCCTGGCTATTATGCTGAAGTGGTTGAGAAGTCCTTGGGGAACTCCAACTTGGCTACTGAAGAAATTGAACGTGATTTGCGTCGCTCCCTTCCTGAGCATCCAGCCTTTCAGAGTGACACTGGTATATCTGCTCTGAGGCGGGTACTCACTGCTTATGCATACAGGAATCCCAAAATTGGATATTGCCAGGTATGATTTCACTATGACCCCAATCGTTTGTATGTTCCAAATGACAAAATCACATCAAATTCAACTCTCCTAATTTGGAAATTATGATAAGGACAGAGAGGTTGGGGTGAGGTTAATAGCTAATAGTATTAATGTAAGTAAGATGGCAGAGGGAATACTTAGGAGAATTGATATGTTATTAATTTATTTTTCTTTTTCATTTAACAAATGTTTATTGGATTCCTGCTCTGTAAAATATACTGGGTATTTACAGCTATATACTTACCAGATAAGGATCCTGACCTTAAAAGTATAGAGACTGGTAGGTATTAAAGCATATTCATTGGGAAACTGAAAAACAAGTGAGCAAACTTTTAGAATTATGAAGTCCTGTCAGGATTATAATAAAAAGAAATTATTTTCATCTGGAGGAATTAGAGAAGGTTTCGTGGAAGAAGTAGCATTTACAGGTCTTGAAAATTAGTGAATATTGGACATATGAAGATGGAATGAAAGAGCATTCTACTTGTTAAGCAAATATTGAGAATATTTTATTACAACATATTTCTTTCTACATTGGTACTTATTATGACTTTATATATCCAGCTTTAAAATGAAAATTTAAACATGCTTTCTTAAACATGCTTCATAAGCCGTTTTCTTTCAGTAAATGGAAGTGTTTGACAGAGAAAGAACTTTGGAAGCAAATGTTGAGACCATGTTATTACAACATGTTTCTATTGGTACTTATTATGACAAGTTTATATATCCAGCTTTAAAAGGCAAATGTAAGCATGCTTTCTTAAAGATGCAGCATAAGCTGTTTTCGTTCAGTGAATAGAAGTGTTTGACAGGGGAAAACCTTTTGTAGCAAACATTTAGCATATGTTATTATAACATGTTTCTTAATGTAAGCATGCTTTCTTAAAGATGCATCATAAGCTGTTTTCTTTCAGTGAATGAAATCGTTTGACAGAGAAATACCTTTGGGAGCAAAATTTGAAAACATTTTATATAAAAAAAAAAAAGTGTTCTAGAAGGGATCAGTGTAAATAGAAGTAAATGTAGAATATTCATAGGACCATTTTCTGTTAAGTTTAGTAAAGTGTAGGGTGACTGACACAAAGTAGTTGGAGAAAAAAAATCAATCAGGTACATTGGGATAGTTTAGGAATTTGAATTTTATATTGTAGGCAGTGGAGGAATCATTAGAAAAAATTTTAGGAGGACACTATTAGATAGGGTAGGCTAGACTGTTAATACAAACACAAACAGATAATATCTGAAACACAATAGAAGTTTCTTTCTTAAAAGTTAACAGAAGAGTGTGAGTGTTCATAGTAAATGAAATTGCTTTCTCAATTTCATTTTTGGATCATTTGTTGCCAGTATATAGAGAAACAGTTGATATTTTTGTCTATTGATCTTATACAGAATCTTGTATCCTATAACCTTCCTGAGCTTATTTATGAGTTTCAGTAGATTTTTTTTTTTTTTGTGGATTCCTATATACAAAATCATGGAACCTGAATAGTGTTACTTATACTTCTTCCATGCTAATCTAGATTCCCTTTTCCACCTTTTTCTTGTCTAATTGACCTGGCTAGAACCTTCAGTTCAATTTTGAATAAAAGTAGTGAGAGTGCATATCCCTAGCTTGTTATTTATCTTAAGGAAACCAAATCAGTCTTTCACCATAATGTTAGCTGTGGGGATTTTGTAGATTCTCTTTATCAGGTTGAGGGAATTCTCTTATATTCCTACTTTGTTGAGTTTTTACCATGAAAGTGTGTTGGATTTTGTCAAATGATCTTTCTGTGTTCACTGAGATGATCATGTGATTTTCCCCCTTTATTTTATTAACAAGGTATATTACATTGATTTCCATATGTTGAATCACTTGCATTCCCAGAATAAATCCCACAGAGTCTTGTGGGATCTTTTTTATATGTTCCCAGGTTCAGTTTGCTGGTACTTTGGCGAGGACTTTTACATTTATATTCATAAAACATATTGATACATAGTTTTCTTGCAATATCTTTTACTAGTTTTAGTATCGGTTTTTGCTTTTTTTTAGAATAAGTTGGGTAGTACTTCTTCATCTCCTATTTTTTTTGAGAAGTTTATGAAAGATTAGTGATAATTCTTCTTTAAATGTTTGGTAGAATTTGCCAGTGAAGCTATCCGTTCTCTCTTTTGTTTTTTGTAGATTTAGGAAGTACAAGTCCAGTTGTGTTTACACGAGTATATTGCCTAGTGGTAAAGTCTAGGCTCACAGAATAGCCATCACCTGAATTGTGTACACTGTACCCACTGGGTAATTTTTCATCCCTCACCACCTTGTGAGTCTCCGTTTTCTATCATTCTCCTCTCTATTTCCATGTGTATACATTATTCAGCTCTCACTTATAAATGAGGACATATGGTATTTCACTTTGAGTTACTTCACCTAAATATTAGGTGAAGTAACTCAATTTCCATCCATGTTGCTACAAAATATATGACTTCACTATTTTCTATTGGCTGAGTAGTGTTCCATGGTATATATCCTGTGTTGTGTGTGTGTCACATTTTCTTTATCCAGTCATCCCTTGATTAATACTTAATTGATTCCATATCTTTGCTACTGTGAATTGTATTATGATAAACATGTGAGTGCAGGTGTCTTTTTGATATAATGGTTTATTTTCCTTTGGGCAGATACTCAGTAGTCGGATTGGTGGATCGAATGGTAGTTCTAGGTTTAGTTCTTTGAGAAATCTCCATACTATTTCCCATAGAAATTGTACAAACTTGCATTCCCACCACCAGTTAATAAGCATTCCCTTTTCTCCTCATCCTCAGCAACATCTTTTTTTTATAACTTTTTTAATAATGGCTGTTATGACTGGTGTAAGATGGTATCGCATTGTGGTTTTGATTTGTGTTTCTCTGATGATTAATGATGTTGAATGTTTTTTCATGTTTGCCCTTAGAATATCTTCTTTTTTTTTAAATTTATTTTTAATTTTTTTGTTCTTTGGAATTCATTGAGGGTACAAAGAATTAGATTACACTGTTTGCATTTGTTAGATAAAGTCCCTCTTACAATTGTGTCCTGCCCCCAAGAGGTGTGCCATACACCGTAACCTTCTGTCCCTCTCCCTCCTCCCCTGTCCCCACTTGCTCACTCCCCTACCAGCCCCTTGTATTCGCTCATCAACTGCCTCCCAGCCTCCTGAGTAGCTGGGACTACAGGTGCCTGCCACAATGCCCAGGTATTTTTTGTTGCAGTTTGGCCGGGCCGGGTTTGAACCTGCCACCCTATGTATATGGGGCCGGAGCCCTACCCATTGAGCCACAGGCACGTTGTGATTATTTCTTTTGATGTGTAGAAGCTTTTCAGTTTAAATCCCATTTTCCTGTTTTTGTTTTTATTGCATTTTTGTTTTTGTCTTGACCAGTCACTGGCAGCAAGCTGAAACAGACAGCCAAGTCCCCAGCTCAGGTCCTGAAATTGCTCCAGGCTATAAAATTTCTTTGGGGTGGGGGACGATGGCTCCCAGACTACACCCCTACCAGTCTGTCCCTTGAAGTGATAAAATTCCCATCTCTTGAGGCATGAGCCCACACCACACTTGCCTCTCGGTTCTGGCCATGAGGGTTCCTCCCCTACTCAAGATTAGACAGTAAATCTCAGTTTGGAGCCTCTCCCATCCAGTAACTGCCCTAGGGTCAAGGAGTTCCCCCGCCTACATTGCCCAGGCTCCTGGTGGGAATATGAATTATGAAGACAGACTCAAAGTTTTCTGCTGGATCTACTGCGTGGGCTGCTTCCTGCCTTACTTTTCAAAGTATCTGAAGTTTCTTTCAACTTTTTTTGTTGAGCCCCCGTGTTCCTTCTTGGATAAAAGTTCACAGTGTGACTATCTCTATACTATTTTGCTATCTCCAAGTGGGTGAGTCATGCTAACAAAGTCTCTATTCTACCATCTTGGGGAAAAAAAACCATCTGTTCTTTGAGTTTTCTTTGTGGGAAGTTTTTTTTTTTTTTTTTTTTTTTTCAGTCTTTGGCCAGTGCTGGGTTTGCACCCACCACCTCCAGTATATGGGGCCAGCGCCCTACTCCTTGAGCTACAGGCTCTACCTGGGAAGTTTTTTTTATTACTAATTCAGTCTCTCTGCTGGTTACAGGAAAGATTATTTAAATTTGTCTTTTTTTTTTTGAGACAAGGTCTTGCTTCTTGCTCTGTTGCTCAGGCTGGAGTCCAGTGGCACAATCATAGCTCACTACACTCCAGTTCCTGAGCTCATATAATCCTTCTTCAAACTCCCAAAGTGCTAGGATTACAGGTGTGAACCACCACATTCAGCCAGATTTTTCTGTTTCTTGAGCTGGTCTCAGTAACTTGTGTTTTTTAGAACTTGTCCATTTTATCTAGGTTATCTAATTTGTTGGCATAGTTATTCATTGCATTCTCTTATAATCCTTTTTATTTCTATAAGGTTGATAGTAATATTCTCTGCTTCCTATTTGTAATAATTTGGGTTCCTTCTCTCACTCTTGCTGTTACATGATCTCTTACTCTCTCACTCTCTTCCTCTTGCTCTCTTTGGGTCTTTTATCTTTTCAGTTAGGCTATCTAAAAGTGTTTTAGTATTTTTGATTTTTAAAATTTTTTTTCAAAGAGCCAAACTTTGGTTTTGTTGATTTTTCTCTATTTCTATTTTCTATCACTCTCTGATTGTAAGCAGCCTCAAGATTAGCCAGAGGTGAAGGCTTAGTTTTTTTCTGTTCTTTTCTAAGATACTTACAGCTATGAGTATGAATAAATCCATATATAAGTAGATGGTCTTCTGGGTTCCCAGGAATGTGTCAGGGTTTTTCTTTTTTTTTTTTTTGCAGTTTCTGGCTGGGGCTGGGTTTGAACCTGCCACCTACGGCATATGGGGTCGACGCCCTACTCCTTTGAGCCACAGGCGCCACCCGTGTGTCAGGGTTTTTCAACCCCACAGATTTTCTTTTAATCCTTTGTTAGCAGTCTTTGGCCCCACCACTTACTCACTGAAAGGTTACAGAGCCAAAGATGAAAGATTATTCCAAGGCCAGACGAAAGGAAAATGGAGGCCAATTTGTGCAATTAAAATGGATTTATTCCACCTGGGTGCAGGTGGGGTAAGATTTCCAACCGGAAAGAAATCCACATGTGGGTAATGGCGAATGCAAGGGTTTTAAAGGTCAGGAAGGTGGGAGTTGGGACATTCCCTTTCCTGGGTTGGACATCTGTTGTAAGGGTGGGGGTTGGCCTATTTACCTTTCCTAGGTGGGACATCCAATGGGGTAGGGTAGGGGGTTGTCCCATTTACCTTTCCTAGGTGGGACATCCAGTGGGAAAGGATAGAGGGTTGATACTTGTAGGCGAGTCCACCCTATTTGTATTCGGGCGAGGTTTGATCCTATCTTTCACCACCTCAGATAGGCATGTGTTCAACGACTGCCTCCTTTTTCAACAAACACCTCTAGGAAAAAGGATGCTTATGCTGGATGAGCTCTGTGTCAAGTCAAATAAAGACAACCCTGTGAGGGAAGTCTTTAAGGAAATCATCAGATGGGTCAAATAATGATAATTCTCTGGGAATGAAGCTTTAAAGGAGCTCCAACCCCATTCTGTTCCCTCCAGTGGTTGCTAGGTTACTGGTTTTTGCTGTGATTACTGGGTAGTGTTTTTTAAGGCTACTCCAAAACTGGGCAGAGAGAATGGGAATATGGCACTTTAAAATGCCACCGGGCTCACTGTTCTTACTAAAAATCAGCCATTTTCTTAAATAAATGCCACCTAAATTGCTGTAAGCTTTTGGTTAATTTCCAGAGTTCTAGAAAACTTGATTCTGATTTTTTTTTTTAACCCAATTCTGATGATTTTTTGACAGTGTTCTTACTGTTTTTGAAGAGGAGAGTGTTTCTAAAAGCCCCTAGTCTGCTATTTTCATTACATCCATTCCCTAATGGATTCTTGCACAGGAAAATGATGGAGTAAAAACTAAGGTTGAAATCAAACATTGTGCCAGAGATGCCAAGGAATTCATGTACTTAATATACAAATCTATAAGAAAGGTATTAAAGTATAAAAATGAGCAATGGACATGATTAGTCACAGAAGGGAAAATACAGATTGATGATAAAGCATAAAAGAGAAAGTTCAAAGAAATTCAGATTAAAACAGTGAGGTACCATTTTCAATACCAAATTAACAGAAATGATTATAATTATTACAATTCTCAATATTGGGAAAGGTGCAATAAAATAAATAAATGCTATTCATCAGAAATATAAATTGGTACTGTCTTTCTAGAATTTAATTTGGCAATAATATCAAGTCTTTAAAAATATACCCTGTTGACCAAATAATTTCATGTCTAAATATCTATCCTGAGAAAATAGTATAAAATTTGGATGAAGATTTATATACCAAGGTATCCATTACAGTGTTATATATAACAATAAAAGATTGGAATTATCCTTAATGTCCAATAATAGTAGAATGGTTAAAGAACGTATATTCATCTTAGATTATTTTATAGCCATTAAAAATACTATTTTAGATGAATATTTAATGGTATCAAATATGCACAATATAGTGCTAAGCAAAAAAAAAAAAAATTAGTATACCATTTGATACAGATTTTAGAAGGAGAAAAGGAAAGGGGGAAACGATAGAAAAATCCATGAACTTATTAACAGTGGCAGTATCTGTGAGGTGGGACATGGGAGGTTTGGTTTTCTTTCATACCTTTCTATTCTCTCCAAACTCTATACATTAAGGTTTTATTATCTTTATAATAAGGGATGTGGCTATGTATATAAAAACAACTATCTGATATTTGTATGCAAGATGGATTAGGAGAAACAGAAATTTAGGGTGGTAGTGGGAAAAGCAGCTCTAAAAGACAGAGCCTGGGAGAGTGCCGTGGCATCATCATAGTTCACAACAACCTCAAACTCTTAGGCTCAGGCCATCCTTTTACCTCAGCCTCCCGAGTAGCTGGAAGTATAGGTGCCCACCACTACTCCCTGCTAGATTTTCTCTATTTTTAGTAGAGACCGGGTATTGCTCTTACTCAGGCTTGTCTTAAACTCCTGAGCTCAAGCATTCTGCCCGCGTTGGCCTCCCCAGAGTACTAGTATTACAGGTGTGCCCAGCCTCTAAAAGACATTTTATAAGAAGAAACTGTAGGATGCGAAAACAAATTGGATGTAGCAGATATGAGGTTTCTAATGTGATCACACTTAGAATAGATAAAAATTCTAATTGATAGAGGAAAGACAAATGTTTAAATTTGTACATAATTGAGAATGATTGACATCTAAGGGCTATTCTTCTGTAGGTAGTTCGAAATACAAGTGAAGTTTATTTTCTCCACTTTTTTTTTTTTTAATTGAGACAAGAGTCTCTCTTTGTTGCCCTCAGTAGAGTGCATCATAGCTCACAACAACCTTGCTTTAGCCTCCTGAATAGCTGGGACTACAGGTGCCTGCCACCACAGCCAGCTATTTTTAGAGATGGGGTCTTGCTCTTGCTCAGGCTTGTCTTGAACTCTCTGAGCTCAGGCAATCCACCTGCCTCAGTATCCCAGAGTTCTAGGATTACAGGTGTGAACCACCACACCCAGCCCTGTTTTCTCCACTTTTAGTATGTTCTTAAAAATGATGTTGGTTTTTGTTTAGATTTGTGATAATAAAGGTTTTGACCCATTAAAGTTAGTCAAAATTAGAAAGGTTTTAGTTATTTGTTCTAGATTCATGATGTTACTGCTTCATTTTCCTTAAATGTTACTGTATAAAGTAACTTGATTATCAGATGTTAGCCCGACTTCACCTTGTTTTGCTTTGGACTGGTTCAGTTCTCATGTTCCCACTGCTAGTATCCTTATTATTCTCAGTTGTTCTTGTTACTATCAAAAACGACTACATTTGAAAAACTATAATTATTTGCCTGATGAATATTTACTTTTCAAAATTTTTTTCCATGAATTTTAGGCAATGAACATTTTAACTTCAGTGCTGCTTCTGTATGCAAAAGAAGAAGAAGCTTTTTGGCTTCTGGTTGCTGTTTGTGAACGAATGTTGCCTGATTATTTTAATCGTCGAATCATTGGTAAAAAAAACACACACACACTATATATACACACAGAGATACAGACACATATTTATTTTCTAAACAATTTCAGCATCTGTCCAATTATTAATCAAATAGAAGAACTGATTAATTAGGTTATAATTCACAGTGCAAAATTAGTATCAAAATGTCACATGCAGTGGCATTCTCAAAAGAAGAGGTTTTTGTACTGAATGTACAGTTGGAAAGATTGTTTAATATGTTGCTTTTTAAAATAAAGTACCTGATCTGTTTCTTAATAAAATGGGAATTTTACGTTTATGGTCTCTAAAATAAAGGTAATTTGAGGTATCTAAAGCTACTGGGGAATTTTAATAGTTTTCTTGATGGGGGGGAGATTTTAGTTGGCTTAAAATCTCTACTTTTATGTCAGTTATTCAGATACTTGCAAGGATTGAAAGAAAAATCAAATTCTTAGTTTTTTAATTATGTAGTATTTTCTTCAGTCACCAAATATTTATAGGTCTGTAATCCCTTACCTTAATACTCATGGATGGTCTCTCCTTTGGACCCTCATAAGCTTTCATTATCACATGGAAGTCATTAGTTGTACTATCATTCACTATGGTCTTTTGTGTGTTTATCTTAAGTTCTAGATATTAAATTCTCTGAAGGTGAAGGTACTGTAGGCCAATTAATAAAATATATAGTACCTTGTAAGGTCTCTGCATACATGTATAATAAAGACTCAAATTCGAATGAATTTGAATTGCATTTCTCATGTCCTTCTGTGTAACATTCTACTAGCAGACATAAGGATGTATCAAAAATGGAAAAGGCACTGAAGGAGTTCATAATTTAAGGGAGAGAGATGAGATGCGTCATCATGCTAATCGAGTGGGGAGGTGTTAGAAACAAGTCCTTTGGAAAGGTGTTTACTTTTCAACTTCAAAACTTTTGATCTTCTTCAGGTGCCTTGGTGGATCAGGCAGTCTTTGAAGAACTTATCAGAGATTACCTCCCTCAGTTGACAGACCGCATGACTGATATGACATTCTTTTCCTCAGTTTCTCTTTCATGGTTTCTCACACTTTTTATTAGTGTGTTACCTATTGAAAGTGCAGTGAATGTGGTAGACTGTTTCTTCTATGATGGAATAAAGGCCATTTTGCAACTGGGATTGGCAATACTTGACTATAATTTAGACAAACTGGTGACATGTAAAGATGATGCTGAAGCCGTGACAACTTTAAACAGGTATAACTTACTGTTGACTGTAGTCACTTTGCTGTGCTATCAAATATTGTTCTTTGTATTGAAGTATATTTTTGCACCTATTAACCCTTCCCACTTTATCCCCCATCTTCTCCAGATAGGGGAACTTTATTTTCCTAGTAGCTTTTGTATGAATGCTCTTTTGTATTGGAAAAGTGTATTTTTTTTTTTTTTTTTTGTGTGTGTGTGTGTGTGTACATGTTTGTGTATGTTGAATATTTAAACGGGCAGCTATTATAATGCTACATCAAATTGCATTATGTACAGAATAAAATACAACTGCCTCACTCTGGCATTCAGAACTCTGTGATAAGGTCTGAATGTACCTTCCTTTACTTATTTCCCCTTATATGTCTACATATATATATATATATATATATATCTCCTATATTCCATTCTTTCTGGTCTATGTGGTATTTGCTGAGTACTCTCTGAGCCTGTTTGCTTTTTTCATGCTCTCCTTCCCCACCCCAGAATGACTTTTTGACCATCCCATTCCTCCCACTCATTTCCTACTAATTCCCAACCATCTATAAGTTCTACTTCTTCATAAGACCTTCTCTTGTCCTTAGTTGAAATTAACCTGTTACTAACTAGGGAGACATTAGCTGTCATTTTCTCTGCCTTAATAATTTTAGTTCCACTAATTCTTATATTGCTATCACTTTGGATTAGGTTCTTTGAAAATGTCACTAATAAGGATAGCCCACTGCCTTCAAGTGTTCAGCAGAGTTCAAATGTGAGTGATGAAAAAAGCAGTCATACTAAAGTGGATATTACAGATTTGATTAGAGAGTCAAATCAGGTAAGTATTTTTATACCATAACTCTATCATATAGCATATTTAAAGTGAATGATACTATAGTTATAGCTCTAGTGGTATATTAAGCGTAAAATAATAACACAAGTAAAGATACAATTGAAAAAGCAACTTCACTTTTAAAATGAGTTGTATAACCTTTCTCCCTTAATTTGCTTTTTATTAAATAAAACTAAATTCATTTGCTTTCACAGATAATGACCACTTTTAAATATCTCACTATGTAAAAAGGTGAATTATTTTCTCTTCTTAGAGACTAAGAATTTTACCAAGTGTTCTTGTACTTAGTCTAGACACATAGTAGATGGAATTATCTGCAATGAATATATAATTGAAACATGGGAGGTAAAAATTTGCAAAATCACCAAACAAGTCAGGAAAACAGCTGAAAATAGAACCAAGGCTCTGAGGATTGAATCTGATGAATGGAATTGTGAGAGAAGTGGATTTTTATCATGAATGAGTATCCACTGAAATCATATTTCTTTCAGAAATATGGCAATATTTGCTCTGAAGATATTCGCAGTATGCGCTGTAGAAATAGGTTGTATGTGATACAGACTCTAGAGGAAACGACAAAGCAGAATGTGGTAAGTATGCACCCAGTGGTGTAAAGCCAGTTGGAGTAACTTATTTTCTTTAATTTCCTTTAGAAGTTATTACACGTAGGACTGTGCCCATAGCCACATACACTGAGGCTGGTGGGTTTGAACCCAGCTCGTGCCAGCTAAGACAACAATGATAACTGCAACAACAAAAAAATAGCTGGGCGTTGTGGTGGGCGCCTGTAGTCCCAGCTACTTGGGAGGCTGAGGCAAGAGAATTGCTTAAGCCCTGGAGTTTGAGGTTGCTGTGAGCTGTGATGCCACGGGCACTCTACCATGGGCAACATAGTGAGATTCTGTCCCCCCCCCAAAGAAGTTATTACATGTGAATAAAATGAAAAGGGCCAAACATTTGAGCTAGATTCTTGCCAAGGTTTAGTTTGTTATAAATTTTTTTGTGAGGAAATAAATTATTTTTTTCTGGCTGAGTTATGTTGCTTTCTTCAACATGTTTTGTGTTATTTAACCTTCAACACTACTGCAGCTCAGTATTAGATGCTATGTTGTAGGTATTGGAGCATAACATTTATGATGTGCTACATCAATAAGAAACAGCTGATTTACATAGTAGTCAATGCTGCTAAAAAAATGTTATGGCTGGGTGCCTATTGCTTAGTGGTTAGAGCCCTGGGTGCCTATTGCTTAGTGGTTAGAGCCCTGGCCCAGTGCACCAGTGGTGGCAGGTTTGAACCTGCCCCGGGCCTGCTTTCCCCCCCCCCCGGCCGGGTAATCTCTTGCGGGATATCTATGGCGTATATACGGAAGGTTACGCGAAGGTGGTTGGGGGCCGCAGGGGGGGGGGCGTGGCG
>CAUYPK010014119.1:0-17108 GCA_963574355.1 Loris lydekkerianus
TGGCTGCTGCATTTTCCACCTCAGCTTATACTTGAGTCACTAAGTTTTCCCAGTTTTTAGAATAAAATTAAGGGGGTGGGCTTATACTCGGGTCGGCTTATACTCAAGTATATACGGTACTTTAAAGATGAGGAAACTGAGACACAGAAGGATCACTTTACCAAGAATGACTCATAAATGGAGAAGCTTGGGCACAGCCTGTCTTTGTAATCTCTTTATTCAACTGCTATTCAGGCTGTTAGAGAAGAAAGAAGAGAATGATAGAAGAGTGAGCTAGAGACTCTGGTATCTGAGTGAAGGAAATTGGAAACAAGATGACTCTGAGCATCACCAAAGAACAGCCTCAGGGAGGAAAAGAAGAGGTGCACACTAGATAGAGACTGGAAGATTCTAGATAGGTGAGTGAACATGGTGGTCAATGTGGGGGTGGAAAAGGAGTTAACCTTGGGTCCTAATGGAAAGATTATTATACCAGATGTTTTAAAGAGATCAAAGGAGATGAGAAATATGAATCATATCAGTAAGGATCTGGCTGAATAACAGAAAATTTGGATGGAACTAAAAGAAGTAATGATAAAATTTTCCAGAAGTATATATATATTTAATAGATAGGATCTTGCTCTACTGCCCAGACTGGCCTTGAATTCCAGGATCTAAGGGCTCCTTTGATTTCAGCCTATGGAGTAACTGGAGTATAGGCTTATGGTACTTTGCCTGGATCCAAGAAATAATTTTTAAAAGCTTTCTGAATTTGTGACATATCTCAGAAAAAAACATATATACACACACACATATTTATAAAATAGACTTACACTAAGTCATGGTCTACAAAATAACATTTCAGTCAATTATGGACCACAGATATGCTGGTCTATCACCTACTGACATCTAGCCATTCTAATGTTGTAGCACAACGCATTACCTACATGTTTGTAATGATGCTGGTGTAAACGAACCTACTGAGCTATCAGTTGTATACAAGAATAGCACATATAGTACATAGGGGTTGATAATGTTAATAAATGAGTATACTATTGGCGTACATATTTATTATCCTTTAAATTATTATTTTAGAGTGTACTCCTACTTGCATACATATAAAAAAATTAACTGTAAAGCAGTCTCAGGTACATCCTTCAGGAAGTTTTCCAGAAGAAGGCATTGTTATCATAGGAGAAAACAGCTCCATGCATGTTACTACCCTTGAAGATCTTCCAGTGGGACAAAATGTGGAGGTAAGAGAGTGATATTGATGATCCTGACCCTATGTAGGCCTTGGCTCATGCACGTGTTTAGGTTTTTAACAAAAAGTTTCAAAAGTTAAGCATTAATGTACACAGCTATGATTTAATAAAAAAAAAGTTTCAAAAGTTAAAAAAAGGTTAAAAATAAAAAAAGCTTATACAATAAGGACATAAAGAAAAAAATGTTTGTACAGTTGTACAATGTATTAGTGTTTTAAATTATCCTATTATAAAGGAGTCAAACAGTTAAAAGAACTGAAAAGTTTATAAAGTAAAAATGTTACAGTAAGCTAAGGCAACTGAAGAAAGAAAATTTAAAAAATACATTTAGTGTAAGCTACAGTAATGGCATAGGTCTTCACCTTCACTCACCTGACTCACTGACTCACTCAGAGTAGCCCTACACAGATGTATCATTTTTATGTGGTGTTTTTACTGTACTTTTTCTAACTTTAGATATATTTAGATAAACACTTACCATTGTGTTATAATTGCCTACAGTGTTCAGTACAATAACATGTTGCACAGGTAGCCTATTCAATGTGGCCTAGGTGTTTAGTAATCTATACATTACTATGTTTGCATAAGTACACTTTGTGACATTCACACAAAGATGAAATCACCTAACAATGAATTTCTCAGAAGGTGTTCCATTGTTAAATGATAACTTGACTAAATATACAAATATATGTTATACTCTGAGTTTATATGCATGAATGTATAACTATCTTTATCTCTATGTATAAAATTTGTATTATAAAATTCTCTTTTACTGTTGTAAAATATTATTTCTTGGACTGTGTAGGACGAGAGAAAGTGTTACTACCAAAGAAGACATAAAAAGAAAAGAAGAGTCACTGGTGGAAAGGAAATATTTTTAATTTTCTTGAGAGAAGATGGCAAAGAAGTCTTAGCAATGGAGCTGAGCTCACTGGCCCATTTAGTCACATTCTTTTTGTGTGACTCAGTACACTGAAACACTTTCCTTTGTGACCTAGACTAAGAGACAGGCATTGTGAAAACTAAAGTTCAAATGGATGGAGAAGAAGAGTCTTCCTGAGGATGGACAGATTGATAGTCCTAAAAACATAGGCAGTTTTGAGGCTCCTAATAGGAACAAAGAATGAGCAAAGACAATAAGATCTTATCATCTCCATGACATCTATACTTTTAGACATTTTCAACTGAAAATGAAATTGTTTATCACTCTGGTTAACATAGCCTTCCTGGCATTTTCTTAGTTATTGTGCTAAGACATTTACATTCCATATTTACTAAGTTTCACATATACCCTTGTAACATGCACTGCAGGTGTAATCCCACCAATCACCCTCCCTCCACTCATCCTCTCCCTCCCCTCCCCTCTCTCTCCCTTCCCCCTATTCTTAGGTTGTAACTGGGTTATAGCTTTCATGTGAAAGCCATAAATTAGCTTCAGTAGGGCTGAGTACATTGGATACTTTTTCTTCCATTCTTGAGATACTTTACTAAGAAGAATATGTTCCAGCTCCATGTACACAGCTATGATTTAATTAAAAAAAAAAAGAAAATGGAATTGTTAATAAAATAAAGTTAATTAGTAGTATAGAAATGTTTGAAGACTTTTATAAAATAACTTTTTGCTCCAAAATCTATTTAAAATAGTTTAAAATATAAACTTACCTGAAAATAGGTCCTAAATTCCTTTGAAAGCAATTGGAAGAAAAGCCTTTGTTCAGTGGCATCATTTAAGCGATCATAAAACACTCGAGTTGCTTCGTGAATAAAAAGCCGAGCAGCCATCTCTCTGGAGTTAATAATAACCTTTTCAGCTTGCAGCAATCCTAAGAGAAGCTATTTTTAAAAACATTTTTAAATTATCATCACATTAATATATCAAGTAAAGACTCACATTTTGCGGCTCATGTCACATAAAAACAATTATTCAAGGTAAGAATTGTCAATTTCTATAAGAAGTAATCTGAAGTTTTGATGAGATGGGAAAGTTATAAGTCAGAAAAAATAGGCATTTAATGACTCTTGGTTGAGGGACATTAGGGATTCCTCAGCCACGTCTAATGGAGGCCTTGTTGTGACGAGAGTCTGGACCATAGTGCTGACTGGGAGGCAGGGTGTTGAAGGTGAAAACTCATGGGATAAGCTTCTAACTAACATGCTTTTCACTTTCTCCCCTTTTATAACTTAATGTTGACAGTACCAGTGAGTAGGGAAATAAATAGAGAGATAGATAGATAGACAGAGAGATAGAGAGATACAGAGAAAAAGAGAGAGACTAAATTCAGTAAAATTATATCTCCTCAACTTAAATTAAAAAAAAAACAAAAAACAAAACAAAACTAGAGAAAGAAAAAAAGTGAGGCAAGATTGCTGACTAGAGACATTGGTCACTAGATTATCTCAGAAAGCAGGAAAAGTCTTAGATGAGAACAGCTCTGAACACAGCCCAGGTGTAAACCTGAGGGAAAAGTTCCCGAACCTACTGGAGAAGGAAAGAAGTTGCAAAGCAGAACAATAAGGAGCAAGATTTTTGGTAAAGATCAAGCTCTATTGAAAGGGTAGGTAGTGTGTTTAATTTTCCTCTTCTCACGTCTTTGGCAGTTTGTAGGCTCTTGAATTGTTGAAGAGCTAGCTTCTTTACTCTCACGAGCCCTAAAGCTGCTATTGTCAGTGAACTGAGAGCTTCTTGAAAATAACACGGGGCTCACTCCCCATCACCACAGACCCAGAGATGAGGAGAAAGGCACCATACTGCTTTTTCATCCATTGTGTACATTTGTCCTGCCCTTGGAGCTTCATCTCCTAACACCTGCTCAGACTATGGTAGCCACAGAGAGAATAAAGCAACTATGTAATAATCAGAATGATGTCTGGTAGAGTATTCAACATATAATCACTAACATTGAATGTGAACAGTCATAATGCCCCCTTAAAAGATACAGATTGGCTGAATATATAAAAAGTAAACCCCAAATATATGCTATTTTCAAGAAACCCATTTGACTTGTAAAGATTCTTACGGACTCAAGATAAAGGAGTGGAAAAAATATTACATGCAAATGGCAACCAAAAGTGAGCAGGAGTAGCTATTACCATATCAGAAGAAATAAGATTTTAAATCAACAATGATAAAAAGATGAATATGGTCATTATATTAATATTAAAATTAATATTATATTGATTTTTATTATATAAAATAGTTTACTATTTGAAATTGCATGTTAACTATGTGGACACCCTGTATAATGACAAAGGTATCAATTCAACAAGAAAATATAATAATTCTAAATATACATGCACCTAACACAGAAGCTCTCAGATTCATAAAACAAATTCTACAGAGCCAGGGAAAGAAACAGTAACATCATAATAGCTGTGGACTTTACACTCCATTGACAGAAGTAGACAGATCATTGAACTTAAATGGGACTCTAGAACAAATGGATTAGTCAGATATTAACAGAAAATTCTATGCAAAAGCTGCAGAATACACATTCTTTTTTTCAGCACCAGGAACATTTGCCAAGATGGATCATATGTTAGGGCACAAAACAAGTCTCATTAAATTTAAAACAATCAAAATTATACAAGTATCTTCTCAGATCACAGTAGAATAAAACTGGAAATCAATTCCAAGAGAAATTCTCAGAATTACACAAATACATGGAAATCAAACAATCCGCTGCTGGACAATTCTTGGGTAATTCACAAAATCAAGATGGAAATAAAAAAAATTTCTGAATTGAATTATGAAGATAACACAAGCTTCTCAAATCTAAGGAATACAGAAAAAGCAGTGTTAAGGGGGAAGTTGACTGCCTTAAATGCTTATGCCGAAAGGCACTGGACAAAGAACAAACCAAACCCAAATTTACCAAAGTAAAGAAATAACAAAGCTCAAAGCAGAACTAAAAAAAATGGAAACCTAACTAACTAAAACAAAAAGTTGGTTCATGGAAAAGATCAACACAATTGGTAGACCATGAGCTAGATTACCAGAAATAGAAGAGAGAGGACAAATAAGTTCAATCAGAAATCAAAAAGGAGACCTTACAACTAACAGCACACAAATACAAAATATCATCTGTGACTATCATGAAAACCTCTATATGTACAAAATATAAAACCTGGGAGAAATGAATAAATTCTTGGAAGCCAACAACCTTCCTAGCTGAATCAAGAAGAAATAGAAAGCCTGAACAGATCAATAATCAATAGTAAGACCGAAACAGTAATAAAAAGTCTCCCAACAAAAAGGTCACAATCCAGACAGATTCACATCCAAATTCTACCAGACCTATGAAGAACAACTAGCATTAATTCTACTAAAACTGTTCTGTAACATTGAGATCACACTCCTTAACTTATTCTATGAAACAAGTATTATCTTAATACTAAGGCCAAGAATTGACAAAGCAAGAAGGCAAAACAATAGACCAATATCTCTTATAAATATAAATGCAAAATTCCTCAACAAAATACCAATAAACTGAATTGAATAGCACATCAAAAAGATAATCTACCATGATCAAGTGAGTTTCATTCCAGGATGCAAGAATGGTTCATTATATGTATGTGATTCACCACATGCACATTTTACTTCGTAGTAAAAACGAAGACCATAAGATCTTCTCAAGAGATGCAGAAAAAGCATTTAATAAAATCCAATAGGAATTCATGATAAAAACCCTTAATAAACTAGGCATAAAAGGAACATGCCTCAGAATAATAAGCATATATGATAAACCCATAGCCAATACCATACCAAATGTGGAATAGTTGAAAGCATTTTCCCCAAGACATGAACAAGACAAGGATACCTAGCAACACCACTTCTATTGACAATAATACTGGAAACTCTAATCGGAGTAATCAGGCAAGAGAAAGAAACATCCCTGTTTACTGATAAATGTGATTTTATATCTAGAAAATCCCAAAGACTCCACCAAATGACTCCTATAACTGACAAATAAATCTGACAAAGTCTCAGGTTACAAAAACAATATACATAACTCAGTAGCATATTTGTATACTAATAATAGTCAAGTTTAGAGGTCAGTCAAGAATGCAATACCATTTACAATACCTTCAAGGAAAATAAAATACCTAGGAATATACTTAACCAAGGAAGTGAAAGATCTCTACAAGGAGAACTACAAAACACTAATGAAAGAAATCATAGATAACACAAATAAATGGAATCCTATGCTCATGGATTGGAAGAATCAACATTGTTAAAATGTTTGCTCAAAGGGATTTATAGATTTAATGCAATTCTCATCAAAATACCAATTTTTCAAAAATCTAGAAAAAATAATTCTAAACTTTCTAAGGAACCCAAAAAGAGCCCCAATAGCCTAAGCAATCTTAACCAAAAAGAAAAAATCTGGAGGCATCACATTACCTAACTTCAAATTACACTACCAGGCCATACTGACCAAAACAGAATGATATAAATGTATACACATAGGCCAATGGAACAGAAGACAGAACCCTGAAATAAAACCACATAGCTATGATCAACTGATTTTTGACAAAACAGACATAATAATACACTAGGGAAAGGATGCCCTAATAAATAAATGGTGCTGGTAAAATTGGATATCTATGTGCAGAAGAATGAAGCAGTACCTCCATCTCTTATCAAAAAAATTTACTCAACATGGATTAAAAATGTAAACGTGAGACCTGAAACCATTAAAAATTCTAGAAGAAACTATAGGAAAATCTCTTTTAGACATTTACCTCAGCAAAAAATTTATAATTAAGTCTCCAAAAGCAAATACAGCAGCAGCAGCAGCAGCAAGAAAACAGGACTTGATTAAATTAAAATGGTTCTCCATAGCAAAGGAAATAATCAACAGGATAAAGAGATACCCTACAAAATGGGAGAAAACATTCACAAACCATACATCTGACAAATGACTAATATCTAGAACCTACAAATAACTCAAATTAGCAAGAAATAAACAAACAACCCATTATATTAAAAAAAAGTGGGAAAAGACATGAACAGAGTTTTTAAGCAGAAGGTATATAAATGGTTGACAAAGATATGAGAAAATGCTCCATATCACTAATCATTAGGGAAATGAAAATTGAAACCACAATGAGATACTACTTTACCTTTTTCAGAATGAGCATATAAAAAAAATAAAAAAAAAAAGTGATGCTGGCACGTATGCCATGAAAAAAGAATGTTTATATATTGTTGATGATTCTGTAAATTAGTATAACCTCTATGGGAAATAGTACGAATGTTCTTCAATGCACTAAAAATAGACCTATCTTTTGATCCAACAGTCTCACTATTGGGTTATCTACCTAAAGGAAAGCAAGCCATTTCAAGAAAAAGACACTTGCACCCAAATGTTTATCCCAGCACAGTTAACAATTGCAAGGATGTGGAGTCGACCCAA
This sequence comes from Loris lydekkerianus, assembly GCA_963574355.1. Taxonomy (NCBI): domain Eukaryota; kingdom Metazoa; phylum Chordata; class Mammalia; order Primates; family Lorisidae; genus Loris; species Loris lydekkerianus. The sequence continues at coordinate 7,661 of CAUYPK010014119.1, forward strand.
TTGTCCATCACCTGATGAATGGATAAAGAAAATATTATGTATATGGAATACTACTCAGAAATCAGGCAAGAGAAAGATATAAAGGGCATCCCAACTGGGAAAAGGAGGCAATATAATATGATATTATATCTAGAAAACCTTAAAGATTCCTAGAATTGATAAATAAATTCACCAAAGCCTCACGTTACAAAATCAATGTACACAAATCAGTAGCATTTCAATATATTATTATAATAACAATCAAGCTCAGAGTCAAATCAAGAATTCAATACCAGTTAAAATAGCTATAAGGAAAATAAAATACCTAGGAAAATACTTAACCAAGGAGGTGAAAAATCTCTACAAAGAGACCTGCAAAAACACTAATGAATGGAATCATAGATGTCACAAACAAATAGAAACACATCCCATGCCCATGGAATAGAAGAATCAACATTGTTAAAATGTCCATACTGACTAAAATGATTTACAGATTCAATGCAATTCTCATCAAAATACCAATGTCATTTTTCACAGATCTAGAAAAAATAATTCTAAACTTACTAAGGAATGAAAAAAGAGCCCAAATGGCCTAAGCAATCTTAAGTAAAAAGAGCACATTTAGAAGCATCACATTACCTAACTACAAATTATACCACAGGGCTAAAACAGCTAACCAAAATAGGATGGTACTGGTATAAAGATAGAAACACAGACCATGGAAACAGAACATAGAACCTAGAAATAAAACCATATGGCTATGACAAACTGATTTGTGACAAAGCAGATAAAACACACTGGGAAAAGAATGCCCTATTCAATAAATGGTGCTAAAAAATTAGATAGCACATGTATAAGAATGAAATAGGATCCCTAATTCTCATCATATACAAATATTAACTCAAAATGGATTAAAGACCCGAAACAATAAAAATTCTGGAAGAAACCAGAATTCTTCCAGACATTAGTCTAGGCAAAGAATTTATGACTAGGATTCCAAAGGTAAATACAACAACCAAAATAACTAAATAAATAAGTGGGACTTCATTAAATTAAACATACATCCAACCAAGGGCTACTATCCAGAATCTACAGAGAACCAAAATTCTTCTAGACATTAGTCTAGGCAAAGAATTTATGACTAGGACTCCAAAAGCAAATACAGCAACCAAAATAACTAAATAAATAAATGGGACTTAATTAAATTAAAAATGCATCCAACAAAGCACTACTATCCAGAATCTACAAAGAACTCAACCAAATCATCGAGAAAAAAAAAAAATCCCATTATAAAGTGGACAAAAGACATGAAATAAAAATTTTTCAAAGGATGTATAAATGGCCAACAGAAATATGAAAAAATGCTCAGCATTACTAATCATCAAAACAATGCAAATTAAAACCAAATGAGATACCGCGTTCCACCATCAAAATGGCCATTATTAAAAAAATCAAAAATAAAAAAACAAAAGACATTAGTGTGGATGTGGTGAAATAGGAATGCTTATACACTATTAGTAGGCCTATAAATTAGTGCAACCTCTATGGAAAACATTATGGAGATTCCTTAAAAAATAAAAGTAGACCTCTTACTCAATCCAGCAATCCTACTACTGGGTATCTAGCCAAAGGAAAAGAAGCTGTTAACCACAAACATATACCTGTGAATGTATTATTGCAGCAATTCATAATTGCAAAGATGTGAAATCAACCAAAGTGCCCATCAGTTGATGACTGGATACAGAAAATGTGGGACTTATGTACATCATGGAGTATATTTCAGGCATAAAAGGGAATGAAATAATTTCATTTGCAGGAATTTGGATGGAACTGGAAACCATTATCCTAAGTGAAGTATCTCAGGAATGGAAAAGCAGATACTACATGTTATCACTAGTAAGTGAGAGGTAAATACTGAGTACATATAGTCTTAAAGAGGTGTAAAGGACATTGGAAATTAAGAAGAGAGAAGGTGGGAGATGGGTGAGGGATAAAAACTTGCTTACTCGGTACAATGTACACTGTTCTAGTGATGGCTACACTAACAGCATTATACAGTTCATCCATGTAACAAAAACACTTGTATCCCCTAATATCTGGAGATAATAATTATACAAAAAGAAATGCAAAGTATCTAGAGAATTAATTTTAGAACAAACCTTAAACACATCTCGAAGATTAAACATGTAGTGACATTTTGTTGGAGTTGGTAACATATTCTGACGTACTTGATGGTACACAGCTAGGCAACAAGATATTATCTGATGCTTACTTTTTTGAACATCAGCTGTGAAGTTATTGATGGAGAAATACATTCCCAAGTGAGCCTTTAAAAAGAAATGCTATAATTTAGTTTGTCCAATATTTTAAGTTTAGACTATTTCTGGTTACACTTTATTAAAAACAGATTTTTTTTTTTAACCATAATGTAGGACTAGTTTCAGTAGAATTGTTAAAAGTAAAATCCATTTAAAACAGGATGGTGGGCCTGAGAAGGTGAACTGAGATGCTCTCTCCGCTGTTGCATTTCCTGGAGGCCTCATGTTTCTTGGTTGCAGCCTCTGTGACCCTAGTGAGCTGCAGGTTCTGGGAGGTTCATTGAGGGGACACAAGGACACTCTGAAAGTCAGGAAATATCCACTCCATCCCAAGAGACAAGGAAAATTAAGAAGAGGAAGAGAGAAGAGAAAGAAGAGGAAGGACGTGAACAAGAAGAAAACACACATGAGTAGGAATGAACAAAAAAATTCTACCAATATGAAATGCCAGAACAGATCAATCCTCCGAAGGGATCACAAGGCAGCAATTACAGAGGATCCCGTGGATAAAGAAATTATAGAAATGACAGAAAGGGAATTTAGAGTATCCCTGGCAAAAATGATGAAGAGAATTGTAGGGGCACTGGATAACAACCTAATGAAAATTGAAAAATTGCCCCCAGAAATGAATGAAAGACCAGATGAAATAAGAGAGGATATATTTGAGCTTAAGGAATTGAAGGAGTTATTAAGGGAAGGGAACACTTTTACACTGCTGGTGGGACTGCAAACTAAAACAACCTTTTTGGAAGGAAGTATAGAGCACCCTCAAAGAACTCAGGCTAGACCTCCCATTTGATTCTGCAATCCCATTACTGGGCATCTACCCATAAGAAAAAAAATCCTTTTACCATAAGGACACTTGCACTAGTTTATTGCAGTTCAATTAACAATCGCCAAAATGTGGAAACAGCCTAAATGCCCACCAACCCAGGAATGGATTACTAAGCTGTGGTATATGTATACCATGGAATACTATTCAGCCATTAAAAAATGTAGACTTTACATCTTTTGTATTAACCTGGACGGAAGTGGAAGACATTATTCTTAGTAAAGAATAGAATGGAGAAGCAAGAATCCTATGTACTCAATTTTGATATGAGGACAATTAATGACCTAGTACACAGTAGGGGGTGGAGGAAGGGGAGGGCAGCGAGAGGGAAGGAGGAAGAGGGGTTGGGGGTCACGGTATCTGACACATCTTTTTGGGGTGGGACCCAATTATAAGAGGGACTTTACCTAACAAATACAATCCATTTAACCTGGTTCTTTGTATCCTCAATGAATCTCCAACAATTAAAACAAACATATAATATAGATATGCATATACATGTGAGACATATGTATATATGTCTATATCCTGCATATTAGATTAAATGAGAACAGAAATAAAAGAAAATGTGGGTACTTTGAAAAAATAAAATAAAATAAAATAGGATGGTGGACTATAAAAAGAAATTTTTGTTGTTGCAAACTGGGAAAAATTTTAATTGGTCTAACTTTGGTGAATTGTGTAAAAGCATGTGATTGTATTCTGCAGACAGTTTATGCTTCACCTCTATATAAACTAGATATGTTGGGAATTCTTCCATTTCATTTCTCCTCAGTAGATAGTACTAAAAAGAAGCATAAAATGATAGAACTATTTCCTCCGTCTGGGCTGGTATATAGGCATATTTTCTTCTAAAAATTCTGAAACAACTTACTAGAAAAATGGTTCAACTTGAAATCTAGTGTGATTAGAAAAATAAATCATCCACCGAGAATAATGAGGAGGTATATGGCACATTTTCTGTGTGAGGGACATAGCAAATTGCATTTGATTACAAATGCAATCAATGTAGCCTGATTTTATGTACCCTCATATTAATAAGAAAAAAGAAAAAAAAATCTTATGTGACATTACTGAATTCTCCAAAATGAATCTTGTGTTTTCTTCTTTATAAAATTTAAAGCTGACTTTTTAAAGTCAATTTTTAATAAGTATTTACTAATTTTGATGTAGGTGATCAATAGTCTACACTTGAAAGAAAATCCTGTTTTAGAAGAAAGTATGCCAATCTAGACAGAGGTAATAGTATGTGCAGGATATTTTGCTCAATGATAAAATGAAAAGAGCAAATCAATTAAAGCAAAAATCAGGGTGTGCTTATTAAAAATGAAGATTCCTGAGTTTTATCCCAGATATACTGAATCAAAATCTCTAATAAAGTCTTGAGATCTGCATTTTAAACATACATTAAACAGGAAAGGAACCACATGTGTTTTTTATGTGCAATAAATTATGCTTTTGATATATAGAGACAAATTATAACAAAAGGACAAAAAGTACAGTCAGAAATAAAATCCATCCTCTTAGAATTTTCTTTCATTATTAGAGGATTTACATTTTCACATAATTCCACATTTTATAGAATTAATTTTTTCAGTGGAAAATGAATTAGCTGTATTACCTGGAAAATCATACGTAAGGCACCTGGTGAAGGATGAGGCATTACCAGTATAGAGAAATGTTTGAGAAGACGTGGGCTGATATCATTCCCACCACCTAGAGGAAAACAAGCTGCAACTAGTGAGAAATCTTGAATATTCTGTGGGAAGAATAAAATGGAAAAATAACTAAATGTATCTGTAGGAGGTGAACTATATACCTACTTCTCTGCCCCAAGTGAACAAAAGATTTTAAAACATGTAGACAAAAAGATTAAGATTACTATTTACTGCAAAACAAAAATTGCAATGGTAATAGAAATCTATAGCTTGGGAAGTAACCCAACTTAAAATACAATTTCAGAAATGGCTCATTTTTAAAAGAAATCATTGGAAAAGAATCAATATGTTAATGAGGCTAGCAAAAAGGCTTCTGGTGATAAGTGAGAATAGTCTGTTGAGTGTGTCTTCAAAATGGCCAGGATTGGCTTGAGATGAGAAGGTGTTTGATTGTTAACAGAATACTATGTAATGGTCAATTGACATACTACAGCATCCTAGCTTTCTATGGCTGGGTGAAATCAAAACAGATAATTTAGTCTACTCACAATAAAGTTCTTTTCATAGCTTTATTCCTGCTTGTGCCCAAGGCCACAGAAATCCCATGAAAGGTATGCTTTCTGGGTCAGTACAGGAAATAGCAAGAAGCTATTTTCTGCCTTCTCTTTTTTTATAGTTTACTGGATTCTCCCTGGTAGGCTGCATCTGTGTTCTTCCTTTCTGCTATCTGAGCTGATAGCACTCACAGGCCAGTGTACCTCATTTAGCATCAGAGGCTCAAGTTTGTTTGAGACATGAAACTGTAATGCAACCACCCAATTTTACTAATGAGCAATATAAGCCCCAGAATGAGTGGTAGAGTCAGTTCTGAAACATGTCTTATGATTTACAGAGAAGGAACAGAGAGAAAAGTGCATTTGAACATATTTTGATTTTTTCTTTTCTGAAAACTTAAGCCATTCTGATTTAGTTCAATGTAACAAAGATAATTTCACAGGATTACCTTCTTGAGAGCTGTTTTGATTTTACAATACTTTTGTTAATCTTTGACCTATGTTCTTAAAAATAAAGATGTAGATGGGGCTTACACAGAGATTAAGGATGTATTTTGTAGTCCACATTTTTACTAGCTTTTCTATAACTCAATTTTGATGCATTGAAAAATTTGATTAACTATTAATACAGTTAATAATAGTGAGCATTAGACATAGAAACTAAATCTCTAGGACATATGTGCAATTCTTAGTAAGATTTAAACTGACTAAAATTAGAATTTCTATTTCCATAACCCCCTAGGTCTCAATTGTAAAGATCTAATTGGCCTGGTTAATTTAAGGTCTCAACTTTGCTTAGCATGTACATATGGCTAGATTATATACATTTCTCCCTTTATTCATTCAGCATTGCTATAAATATTTAATTCATTGTAAGTAACAGTATTTAATGAGAGCAAAACTTAGTATATACTGTACCTTCCATACATTTTTTCCAGTTTCGTAAACTCCTCCCAAATCTAATAATTGTCTTATCAATTCTAAGGGTGGCTCTGCTCCATACTTATCTGATGCTGACATATTCACATCGTCAATGAATATTACAATCTTAAAGATAAAAGATTTTAAAATATATTAATTAGTAAGGTTTTAAAATATGGCAAATAATACTTTTCTTTAAATTATGAATCATGAATATTAATAATGCTATGGGGTAAGAACAAAATTATATATGATGTCTGTTTTTCTATTAAAAACTGCAGACCAGGCTCAGCACCTGTGGCTCAAGTGGCTAAGGTTCTAGCCACACACACCTGAGTTGGTGGTTTTGAATCCAGCCTGGGCCCACCAAACAACAATAATGGCTGCAAACTAACAACAACAACAACAACAAAAATAGCTGGGCATTGTGGCAGGAGCCTGTAGTCCCAGCTACTTGGGAGGCTGAGGCAGGAGAATTGCTTGAGTCCAGGAGTTGGGGTTGCTTTGAGCTATGATGCCACAGCTTGAGGCTCTGTCTCAAAATAAATAAATAAATAAATAAATAAATAAATAAATAAATAAAAAAAATAAAAACATCAGATCAGGTGATGCCCCCACCTCAGTGGGTAAAGCGCCAGCCACATATACCCAGGCTGGAAGGTTTGAACCCAGCCTGGGATAGCTAAACATTAATGACAACGACAACAACAGCAACAACAAAAACCTGCAGATCAAATATTATTTTGAAAATATGATGTTAGAAAACAAGTTTTAAAAATAGAAATTCAACTCACCCTCTATAGATCTATCATAATTATGTTTGGTAATAGTTAGAAATGTAATATAATTGTGGCTATTATATGGGAATGTTGCTATTATTCACTCAATATCTATTTTCTAAGTGCCTACTATTGGCAAGGCACTGTTGTGGGTATTTAGCTTTAATTCACATGCACCATGGTTTGGGAATAAGACTATCATCTGGAATTAGACTTTTAAAATTCTGCTTCAAATGCTGTTGTCATGAACAATAAACAAAACATTCAGACTTATTTTTAATTTTTAAACTTGTGTTATTTCCCACCTTTATATTATATGCTGAAGTGTACTGACTGTAATCTCTGTGTGTATTAGCCCCTTTAGATTGTTATTTATTTTCTTAAACCAGGCACTTGTTAGAAAACCATAAATAGCCTTTTGTTTGATCTGTTATACTAATTATCTAATTTGTAACTGTCTGCATTTTTTTTTAAAGTAGGACATTCAGCTTCCCTTCAACATATTCTATCACAAAGTGACTGAAATTTCTCTTGCTTTCATTTTCTATTGGCATAATCCTTCAGCAAGCCCTAATATTATGCTGGTCTGCAAGGGTTGAGGTGTGATCCTACACAGTGCCAACAGTAGGGGTCAGAGGAGGCCTATATCACCCCTTCCCCAACCAAGCAGCCTAGTTTGGAGTGATTCTTCTGACTGGAAGAAAAAGAGGGACAAGAGTGAGAGACTTTGCCTGGTAATCCATGAAATTCTCATTTATCATACTCAAGTCCACCAAAGCTGTGTATCTAGGGGTCTGCAAGAATTGCAGCATTCCTGGGTTTAGGGTGCTCTCTACTGCTGAATGGCTGCAGTGACTATAGGCTTAGGTTATAACACTCAATCCCCTTTGAATTTATGGAAAGGTCTCTCAAGAAAGTCTTAAGAAGGATGGAAACAAACAAGCCCAGACTGCAAAGATGGAAATAAATACCTAACTCTTCAATGTCCAGACATTGACATATGTCCACAGCATCAAGAACATCCAAGAAGGCATGATTTCACCAAATGGACTAAATAAGGCATCAGTGACCAATTCTCAAGTGCTACAGATATACAAGTTGTCATTCAAGGAATTCAAAATAATTGTCCTTAGGAAGTTCAATGAACTTCAGAATAACAGAGGGAAAAAATTCAGAATTCTATCAGAGAAATTTAACAAGAAGCTTAGAATAATTAAAAAAATCAAGCAGAAATTCTGGAGTTGAAAAATTCAATCTGAAAAACTGAAAAATGCAATAGTCTCTCAAAAGCAGAAGTGATCAAGCAGAAGAAAGAACTATGAGCTTGAAGACAGAGAAGAAAAAAGATCAAAAGATGAAGCATGTCTACAAGATCTGCTAAAAAGTCTCAAAAAAGCAAATCTAAGAATTGCTGGCCTTAAAGAAGATGTGGAGAGAAAGAGAGAGAGAGAGATAGATAGATAGATAGATAGATAGATAGATAGATAGATAGATAGATATCTTATTAAAACAAAGAGTAACAGAGAATTTCTAATGCACAGAAAGATATGAATATTCAGGTACAAGAAAGTCAAAGAATACCAAACAGATTCAGCCCAAATAAAACTACCTCAAGGCATATAATAATCTATCAGTGTGATTAGATTGTTAAAATTTTAACTCTTTCAAAATTTCTAAAGTTTACCCAGGTAAGCAAAGACTCAGCAAGTTTATCCATATCTTCAGTTAAAATGAAGGACATAGGAAGCACATTCTTAAAAGCTCTTCTAATTGAATTGAGACTCTTAAGAGTCTGAAGCCATGGTTACAGAAAAAAAATGTAATAGAATATACAATCACTAAGGCAAGGAAAAACTGGAACCTGAATGGGAATTTCCTACTAAATAATGTGACTGTCACATGGCCTCATATGTGGTCCCACACACAACTGATGTTCAGGAATATTCACTTGAATTGTCCAGAACTTCAGAAGGGACCCTATACCATCATCCTGACCACACGCATGGCAGCAAAGGTGGAAGGGATCCTTGCCTGGATTTGTCACAGCTGGCTGAAGACAGAGCTTCACTGCCCCATTGGGAAGCAAAGGAGACACACTGTTGCCCAGGATAGGGTGCAGTGGCCTCAGCCTAATATACAGCAACAACCTCGAACTCCTGAGCTCAAGTGATCTTCCTGCTTCAGTCTTCCAGCCTGCTTCAAACCAGGACTTTCTGTGACCAACACTAGTATCTAAGACAAAGGATAAACTACAACTAAGAAGTAAAAGTATAAAACAACAGTGATATTTCCAAAAGTGATAAATGGAAAATATTTCACATGATTCCATAATCACTTTTCCTGGCATTCTGGTGTGAACACAATCAGAGAAGCAGCAGGCCAGGCCAGCATTCCACCCAGTGACACA
>CAUYPK010014121.1:0-17974 GCA_963574355.1 Loris lydekkerianus
TTTCATCACACTGGTTAATATAGCCTTCCTGGCATTTTCATAGTTATTGTGTTAAGACATTTATATTCTACATTTACTAAGTTTCACATGTACCCTTGTAAGATGCACTGCAGGTGTAATCCCACCAATCACCCTCCCTCCTCCCATCCTCCGTCCTCCCTCCCCGCCCTCTCCCCCTTCCCCCTATTCTTAGGTTGTAACTGGGTTATAGCTTTCATGTGAAAGCCATAAATTAGTTTCATAGTAGGTCTGAGTATATTGGATACTTTTTCTTTCATCCTTGAGATACTTTACTAAGAAGATATTAACAATCAGTCCTCTTTCTGGCACTGAGGTTGATTCATTCCTTGGGATTCATTCCTTCAACAAACAATCACTAAATAACTACCTCTTATTTGGCTTTATAACCAAGACTTCCATTTTCAAAAAAAAGGTTTATTTCCAATATTCTTTATATTGGTTTCCATTTGGGATCCTTATCAAACACACATGAAATGATACAGCTACACTTTACCTTTTCAGACCAAAACGATAAATACATTACAATCTTCTGAGTCCCATGTCAATTTATTCCTAGTATTATTTTCCCTGCACATCTAAAACACATTCTTTTTTTCACTACGGGCAAGGTTATTTCACCTGCTGTGCCATGAGCCAGTCTGTGCCAGGCCCTATCAGAGAGACCATCCTGCAAAGACAAGTGAGCATTGTACGTGGGAGGGCTCAGCCTGCAGATGGCAGCAGAGAGGGTGCGGAAGTCAGGTGTGCTCCTGCCTCCCGCTGACCGAACAGCGCAGGAGAGACAGCCCCTTGGAGGAGGTGGTTTCAGATGGGTAGGGAGTTGGAAAGGTATTGAGAAATTAATAAAGTTGGAATAAGAAACCGTGGTTTCTACCTATCTTTTTATTGCCTTGGTTTTGATTGTAATTTCTTTTGGTCACTATTTTCTTACCTTGATCATGTTAACAACTTGGTCAAAAACAGTCTGCAGTGTCCTGGAGCCTCTTCATTTAGAGCACACTAACCAGCGGATCACTCTGCCACGCTCCTCACAAGACACACAGTTCCTCAACATCTCTTCTTGCCTTTGAACTCAATGTTTACCTTCACCAGATGCTCGTTTCCTTCTTCCCTCGTCTCTAGAGCTGAATTGCCCATCCTAGTCCCAAATTTGCCTCCATTATCTCCATCCTTTGTCTCAAGAGCTTCAGAGGAGATTATTCTTTCTCTCTCGTGTAGTTCAGTCTCTTTATTTCTCTAACCTTCATTTTCTTTTCTTTTTTCTTTTCCTTTTTTTTTTTTTTTTTTTTGAGACAGAGTCTCACTCTGTGGTCCTGGGTGTGACACCAGAATTTTGCTTTTCAGTAGGTTCTTAGTCTCAGTGACTCAAAGAATGAATCTTCTGACCACAGGTCAGTGGTAAGACAGGATTTATTTACAGAAAAGAATACAAAAACACCAAAGCTCCCAAGTCAGGAGAATAAAGCTTGCTCTCTCTTCCTCTCTCTCTCTGTCTCCCTGGGCTCTTTGTCTAGGGTTATATATAGTTACATGGAGTCCTACAGTTACATTTAGCAGTGCTCTGTAGTTACATTTAGTGTGTCTGGGACCCTCTGTAGTTACATTTAGTGTCTCTTGGACCCCCTGAGCAATGTATCTGGGACCCTCTGTAGTTCCATTTAGCATCTGTGGGACAACGCGTCTGGGTTGCACATGAATGGCTACAATCCCTTTCATTCCCAGGCCTAGGAAATTTATATGAAATTGACTGGGCCTAAGAACTGGGGAGTTCCCTGTTCACCGGTAAGTGCAAGGGGAGGGAACCCTAAGGTGCTGGTGGCTCCCCAGCAGTTGTCTGGCCCCTCTGACTACTGAAGACTCCTGTGGGGGGACCCCCTCCTCCAGCCCACTGGTTCCTCTGCCACCACACCAATACCACCAAGGTCAGGCAGCCAGTCTGCCCCTTCCCCTCAGCTCCACTAAGCTGGCTGGGAAGCTGCTTGTCCTGTATCAGGTAGAGCATTGTAGCATCGTCATAGCTCATAGAAAACTCAAACTCGTTGGCTGAAGACATCCTCTTGCCTGAGACTGCAGAATAGCAGGAACTGCAAGCACAACACCCAGCTAGTTTTCCTACTTTTAGTAAAGATGGGTGTCTTGCTCTTGCTCAGGCTGGTCTCCAATGCCTGAGTTCCTGTGATCCACCCTCCCTGCTAAGATTACAGGCATGAGCCATCCACACCTGGAATACTCTCATTTCTTTTCAGTCTACAAGTTCAAGTCCATGTTCAAATTCACAAACATGTTTAGATTCTTTCAATATATATATATATAAAAAAAAAAATGTTAAGTAACAACTTTCTTTTTACTTGTGTGCAAGGCTCTGAGATTTCTTGTAGGGCCCAATGTTACAGGCAGGTATTAATGACCGGGACCTATTCATACAGAAACACTGTGAACCTTTATGTACTGATGTACCGCTCCTCGTTTCTATCCCATTCTGCAGCACCCTTCTCAGACTTAACCTGTAAATGTGCTGAGTCCAGGCCTTGGGCTTCTCTTGCCTGGCAGATTCTTCTCTCCATAGCAGGTCTGAGACATTTCATAGGAGCATTACATGTATTCAGTGTGTCTTTTGAATGTATGTATGACTATCTTGGCACTGCTTTTTACTGAGTAGAAATTCTATGAAAAAGTAATGTAAGTCTGGGTTCCAGCTTTAATTCTCTCTCATTGTGAGCCTGGACAAGCCCTCATCAACTCAGCTGCCGTCTCTCTTTCTCAAGCTGCTATCTATCTATCTTCTTTCCTTTCATTCCCAGAGGCCTTGGGAAGATATAGTCCCAAGAACTAGAAACACTCCCTCCCCCTTTACTTTTTTTGAGACAGAATCTCAGTTTGTCAACCACATTAGAGTGATGTGACACCACAGTTCACAGCAACCTCCAACACTTGGGCTTAAGCGATCCTCTTGCCTCAGCCTGCCAAGTAGTTGGGAATACAGGTACTAGCCACAATGCCTGGCTGTTGTTTTTTTTTTTTGTTTGTTTAGTAGGTCCGGGCTGGGTTTCAGACCACTAGCCCTGGTGCATGTGGCCAGTGCCCTAACCACTGAGCTACGGGCCCTGAGCCCCTCAACTCTTACTTACTCCTCTGCCCAATATGATCTGCATTTCCCCTAACCACTCTACTGATAATGTACTTAATAAGAGCATTCAAAGTTTTCAAATTGCCAAATTAAATGACATTTTTAGTTTTCCATGTAATTGACTTCCTTGCAGCATTTAGAGCTGCTGAAAGCTCCATAGTCATTAAATTTCCCCTGTCCCTGACATCAATTTATCTTCATTTTTTTTTACATATCTCATTCTGCTTTGCCTTATTCTCTTTTTGTCCTTCACTCTAAAGATTTCTTAGGATTTTGTGTTTGTTTTGATTAACTTCTTACTTCATATTCTTCTTGGATGGTATTATCCATATGTTTCACTGTTGATAATTCACAAACCTAAATCTGTGCTCTAACTTTTTCTTATTTATTAGAAAGAAAAAAAAAAAAGGTTTATTAACTATGCACAATACTGAGGGGTGCCAGCTGCATCTTGGAAAACTAAAATGTTGGGTTTCATGGCAGCTGCCTGTCTACTGCAATGTCAGGATTTGAGGCAGCTGCCTTGGGCCCTCAGTTCTTGGAAAGTCCTTAGTCAAAAAATGACCAGACACCCGGACACCCCAATGTCGAGCGAGCAAGCAGGAAACAAAGTTTATTGAGAAAGAGAAAAGTTTACAGAGTAAGCAAGATACAGTTGCCATAAACAGCAAACTGGCCCCCATTGTCATGACAAGGAAAATGACAGGAGGCTAAATTGTTATTTTAGTATTGTATTTCCAATTTGGCACTAGACATGTTAATATAATGGCTCTGTATTATAGATGGAATTATGTTGTTTAAAAGTCATAATGTGACTATCTTTCAAGATATACCCTCTTAAGAGGCATTTAGGTTAAATGAGGTCATAAGGGCGCATCTCTAATCCAATAGAAGTGGTATCCTAAAAGGAAAGGAAGAGACCCCAGATCTGTGCGCACAAATACACACAGAGGGGAAAGGCTGTGGGAGGACACAGCGAGCCTCATCATTTTTTTGATATTAAAAAAATTAGAAATCCTAGAGCCATCTCTTTTCCGTGTTCCTACATCTCTAGGAGGAAAGATACCACATGGTTGTAGAGAGCACAGCCTCAGAGGCAAGCAGTCTGCATTGCAATTCAGCATTGATATTTACTGGCTTTAAAACCATGGGAAATTAGTTAACCTTTACATCTCATGGATTAAAATCATGGCAATAGAAAACATCTAACTCATAAGGGTATCAGGAGGAATACCGTGGCTAACACAGAGTGTGCATTTACAAAGTAAACTCGTATCATCACCATCACCGTTGTTAATACGACACAGCACCTGAGTTGGTACCCTGCAATATCTGAATCTGTGCCGTTTTCTTCTTCTGTCGGTGCTGCCACTGTCAGATACTGACGTAACTGACCTTGACTGTTCTCTCAGACATCTTCCTGCCATCTTCCTCTTTCCGTAAAACACTTCAGTCTCCTTAGTGTATCTTTGGGGGGAAAGCTATTTAACAGAATGCTTTTTGGAGAAAATTTGAACACGTTCTCTTCATTTTCTTCTAATACTCCTCCCACTGCCTTTGAGTAAAATAATACAAATTTCTTGGCATTATGTACATAATTTAAAAAAGTCCCACTCCACAGCAGCTTCTTACACACCTAAAGGCACAATGCCACCTCACAGAGAAGATATAGCTATTTTCTCCTTTCTGAGACTATTCTCTAGTCTTTCAGAGTCAGTAGCTGTGTACCAACATCCTTCCTGCTTTTTTTTTATCTGCATGACAACAACTGCAAAAATCCAGTTTAAATCAGCTCTTACTGGCAGGTGTTAAAAGGCCCTCAAGTTTATAAATTTTAAAGGCTTCTTTCACCCTACGTAGGTCCATCTATATTTAATCTCTAAAAAAAAAAAAAAAAAAAAAAAACCTATTTAGAAAGTCAAAGGTAATTAGTTTGACCGTTTATTTATATTAAAATAAATCCATTTGATTATGGTTTTTAATATTATCTAAGTTTAATTAACATGTCAGTTAAAATTTTCCCTCCTGCCATTTCTTTGTTTGGCTTTCTAACTTGAAGTATGTTCCATCTTTCTGTATACTTCTATTTCTACATTCCAATAATGACTTTACGTAGTTTAACATAGTTGTATTTGTAGAATGGTTCTCTTCACATAGTTGACTCTGGAGTCAAACTTTCCAGATTCGAATCCCAGCTCTGCCATTTAACAGCTGGGTCATTTCAGACCAAGAATTCAGTCTCCTGTGCCTCTGCTTCCTCATTAGTAACCTCAGTGTCATGGTGACCATTAAATGAGTTAAAGAATATAAGCTCTTAGAAGAGTGCCTGGTACATTGTAATAACTCCATAAACACTGGCTACTCAATTAGTTTAAAAGCCTTTGCTGCCACCCTTTTGTTGACGTAAGCAATTTCTTTCACTTTTGGTTCTAACTCCCAATACATAGTCGCGCAAATCTATAGGATTCCTCTCTTCATATCTCACACATGCTGTAGATGTCAATGTCTAGGCCTAAACTAACGTAGAAAAGGGGATAAAAAAAAGCTGGATATTTCCATTCCATACTATACCAAATAATATCTATAGATATTTCTATAATAATAGAAATGAGAATATCTATAATATCTGTCCTTTATCTGTCTGTGGCAGAGAGACACAATTTAAGTGACTACTTTGATTTATTTTAGGGCACCAGGGCTTATAAAATGATTGAGCACTATATGTGTACAGTTTACATCCATGTGGTTCATTGAGATGTGGAATTTACAGTCTGTTAAGTGTGTGTGTGTGTGTGTGTGTGTGTGTATATATATAGGACAAATGAAGGCCTGACATATATAATTATAAAAATATATTAATACTATTTCAAAATTCTAAACAAAGGAGTTTTTCATGTTTCTTTCAAAGTGATTTACTTTTTTTTTTTTTTTTTTAAATGTGGAAGTTTTCTTAAGATAAGGCCTATAAGCAATTACTGGTGAAACTGAAATGATTCTCCTTGAGTCTTAAGAATTATGTGTGCTGTCTTCAATAGCCCTCCTGTTAATGACTCTAACATTGTTAATTTTTTATATTCCAATTGTATTCAGTTATAGCCTTAACTTTATTCTAGTGAAATATAGTCTTACAAAATGTCTATTATCATAAATTGAAATTCATAATAGAGAATGATTTCAATTATCCAAGGTTATGCTGATCTTTTTTTTTTTTTGAGTTATGTTTTGTAGTTTCTAATTTATCTCATATTTTACCAAAAGGTTTAGTTTTATTCTAAAATTTTTCTTTTTTCAAATTATTGTCTATTTCTGTCTATTAATATATAAGTGATATCTGTGCATATGTTCAATTACCTATTATCCAACATAAATCCTTTATATTAAGGCAAGACTAAATTTATGACAAAAGTAATTCTTTTTCATGTTCTGAAAGGGGTTCAAGGTGACTTAAAAATAGTTATATTAGAGGAGGGTATTTTTATCTATTCTCAAAGTGAATTGAATGGCAATAGCTAAGTCCCCACCTGTAGTTCTATTGTAAAGATACTGAATATTACGGCCCAATTGGATATAGGTAGAAGTTCCATGGTAGAATGGTTCCAAGTGCTTAACTAAGCATATTTTTCAAGGGCGAATCCTCCACAAAGGTGTAAACAGCATACAACTGAAAATATTTCCCTATTCTACCAGTTATCTAAATAATTATAGAATATTAATTAGTTCTATGCAAACTTAATTACCTATAATTCTTCAAATGGAATTTAGTTTAATGAAAAAAAAATTGTATTGTTTTCTGTCACAAAGCCAAGCAAATGACTTAATGAATTCTCCTTCCCTATTCATCCATTGATTTTGAGCAATCCCACTTGGGGTGGGCAGTGTAAGAGCTACCCAAAGATGTCTGTATGTTAATCCTCAAAACCTATGAAAATACAGTAAAATCTCCCGGGTTGACCACCTTCCTACCCTGACCACCTCCTTAAGTTGACATCATTTTCATAGGTCAGACATGTACCACATGTATGTATAAGTACAGTAGGCCTAGTTTCTTATGTTGATCCCTTCCATGTGTTAACCAGTTTGTTATAGTCCCTTGCATGGTCAACTTACAGAGGTTCTACTTATTGGGTTGCATAGCAAAGGGAAATTAAGAATGTAAATGAAATTAATGTTCCTAATTGGCTGACCTAAACTCAAAGTATTTAGGGTTATCCCAATGTAAGCCCCATGTAATCAGAACAATACTTAATAATAAAAAAAAAAAAAAAGAGGCAGAAGCAAGCCAGAGAGATGGCAGTGTGAAAAGTATTTCTCCTACTGTTGCTAAGTTCAAAAATGGAGCTATCAGAAAGAATTGGCTTATGAGCCATGAATGTGGATGGACTTCAGAATCTGAAAAAGGCAAAGAACTGTTACATCCTACATCCTCCAGAAAGAAGGCAGTCCTTCTGACCCTTTGATTTTAACCAAGTATCGCATGTAGGAGTTTTGACCCTCATAACTTTAAGATAATACATTTGTGTTGTTTTAATGCCCTAAATTTGATACTCAGCTCTACATCACCACTATCTTTAATGTTTGACAGACAGTACATTAACATTTCTATTACAAGGAATCTAACACTTAATTTTACACAAAATTTCACATGATGTCTTTGGTATATTGACCTAGGTGATATTTCCATCTTAAGAGCTGGTCCCTTGGGCCAAACAATGCTTAGACTCACACTTTCAGAAATTACCTACCCAGTATTTGAGCAATCCAGTGTAGAAGCAAAACCTAGTTACTTAATTACTCTAGAGCAGGCATCCTCAAACTGTTTAAACAGGGGGCCAATTCACTGTCCCTCAGACGGTTGGAGGGCCAGACTATATTTAAAAAAACAAAACAAAACAAAAAAATTAAGAATAAATTCCTATGCACACTGCACATATCTTATTTTGAAGTAAAAAGCAAAACGGGAACAAATACAATTCACACCGTTTCATGTGGCCCACAGGCCGCAGTTTGAGGACGCCTGCTCTAGAGAGTCTTCAAAGTTCAATGCACAGAGCAGTTTGGTTAATTTTCAGAAATCAGACTATTTCCTTTCTAACTTACTTGCTACAATTCAAGTAGCAAGTAATTTCTTATTTTGTGCTTTACTAAAGCATACTTAAATTGTAGTTAAAATAAAAATTATGTGTAATAAGAAATTCCACAATTTGCTTCTACTAAAATTAAATGGTCCTCCACATCAGCATTTTGCAGTATGACATATTCAACATTCCCTATGTCTAAAGTTTCAATAAGCTTTCTTTCATTTAAAGCACTATTTTAATTCACTGAATTCATAATAAAAACATGTGACTTTCCCTAAAGCCTATGTATTTTCAGTTGGGTAATACTGAATGTTTTACAGATAACTTATTTGTAAATTATGGGTTTATGTGTAGGGTCATAAAGTGTATCATTAGGCTTTGCTTCCTATAGAAATATTCCTACAGAAAAAGAAAAAGTATTAAATTCATACTGAAATTTAAAGCTATAACTGTATATTGTGTTTTTTAATTGCATATTACTCTAAACACATTCCTCTACTTGAACTGTGCTGGGTCACCAAAGACCAATAATCAATTGAATTACCTCTATGCTGCACTGATGCTATGGTTTAACCAATGCATACAGAAAAAAATAAAAAATAAAAATTGCTGAAAGAATCTTGTTATCACCCTAATTTTTGCTGTGAAGTTTTATTAGAAAATCATGTTACTCATATGAACTGCCACAATAATAGCATTATCTCTAAGGTAGCTTTTTTTTTTCTTTTGTATCAAGGTTAATTTAAAGTGATTAGCATAAGCATTACAGATGTTGCTATGGGGATAAGAATGGCACATCTTCTCTGATGGACATCATATGAATGCTGTTACAGCCCTGGTCAGAGTGGATTATTTGTTTTAACATCATGTAAACAAGTCACATGATAAAGATCAGTATCTTTTTAATAGCATTCCATATTTCTAAATCAATAACCTTTTCACTTCTTCAGAATGGCATGCATCTAAAGCTCACTACTTTATTATTGGTTGAGTGTGTAAATTTATCATGATATGTTTGGATGTTTAGAATATTTCTTTTAATTAGTATTGATTCTTCCACCTCTTGGGGGGAGAGAAAGTGTAGTTAAAAGGAAAGTGTTTATTCACATTCACTTCATTTAACCAACCTTTATTGAGAGCTTACTTTGAGTCTGGCATTTTCTATATGATGAGAAAAATAAAATACAATTTTGTAGTAAATATTTGTTCTTGATTTTATTTTTCTAATTGAATCTGCATATAAATAACTTCCAGCCCTGGAAATAAAATAAAATTTCAGAGAGGATCGAGAGACAGAGATTAGGGTTTGGAATACTGAAGCAGATTGTATCCTGTCTCAGAGAATGGGTAAAAGAAGAATACCATGGAAAAATAGTATTGTATTGCCAGATGAGAGAATCCCAGGTGTCTAGCAGTGGTAATGGTGAAGGGTGGGCATTTTGAAAGAAAAGATTGAGAAATAAATATTGAATACCAAGAAAAATATGAAAAGTTATTTTATCACTCATCCATGTAACTACTTGGAACTACAGGGAGGATTTTGTAAAAGTGAGAGAAGTCCAGAAAAAAACGACGAATTTGACAAATAAGATGGCAGAGTTAGGATTATTTCTCCACCATAGCCAAGATTTTTGTGTCTCCTTACATCAAGAAATCAGATGTGGGTTGAGGAGGTACATTAATGACAAATTAAAGATGAGCAAAGTCATCTTTGAACATTCAATTACTAGATAAATATGTGATTATGGAAACCTTTCATAACCAGTGGCCTCAACCCCCACCATTGCCATTTGTGCGATTCAATTTTCTATTGTCTGAAAAGACTAGTAAATGGTTTCAGGTGGTATTATGATCATCAACATTGTAATAAAGCAACATTCCAAAGAATTTAAAAATTCTCCAAAAGATTTACAGATGTTTATGAACTAGCGTATCTCACAATATTTGGGGTTGAGTGGGAGAGAAATATTTAAAAATAGAAATTTGATAATTAGGATACTTAGTGATGTCAAACTATCTATAAATATTATACCATTTTTATTAAATATTTTTACAAAACACAAATTTGTTGAAATTTCATATAAATGAGTGTACCAAGTTCTTACAAAGTAAGTATGAACCCCTTTTGGCAAACCCCTCTTCCCTCAAGTCTTTTATCAGTGTCCCCATTACTTCCCATAATCTTGGCACCAAGCATCAGTTCACAGTGGCTATGGTGTAAAATGTCACTGCCTCTTTAGAAGGTATTGTAATACCACAGACTCTACTGAGATTTTTCTTGAGTTAGTGCCCAACATAACAGCAGGGAGGAAGTCAATAACTCTCCTCTGAGAAACCTCTGTTTGTTGATAGAAATTTTAAATCAAAGTATTTAGTGACTGTAATTAAGTTGATATTTCATGTAACAAGTAGAGCATAAAATATGCCTGTACCTTAGACTATCCCATCGATAGACACTTTCCTATAGCTTATCCGGTTCCTGTGCATCAGCCTTGATAAGTGACCATCAGTAATGTACCCAAACATCTTTAGTGACAGTAGACTCAGTTCAGCAGCAGGCTATTTCATTTTCAAATCAATTCATTCATTAGAAAATGTTTCCTTACGTTCCTTTGGCATTTTCCATATTAAAACTTACACCTGTTATTCCTAGATATGGTCTGTTTTATCTAACAGGCTTCAGATATTCAAAAACACACCAAATCAACATTATTTCAAATACGTAAAAGTAAAATTATTCTAAACATTATTTTTCCTTCCTTCTTTCTTAGTGTTTTTGGTGGAGGCTGGGTTTGAACCCGCAACCTCCAGTATATGGGGCTGGCGCCCTACTCCTTTGAGCCACAGCCAGTGCCCCCTTCCTGCTTTTTTTTTTATACTTTTTGAATATTCCCTGGCATCAAGCAGCTGACATTCTAACTGAAATTTTAAAATGTTAAATATAAGTAATCAACATATGACTATTATCATAAAGTTCTTGATGTAACTTGAGATCACTTTGTCGTTGCTTTTTACTGCTTTACTATCTTTTCATCTCAGAATGTGTCTTCACCGCAGTAGTTGGTAATTATTTATTATCTTTCTCCTTACCAAATGACCACCGTATTATCTTTCCATATTGTTAATTCTTCCCATGTATCAGATGTTTAATGTACATAATCTTTTAAGACTTCATTCACTGAATATAGGAAAATAAGAAAGGAGTATGTGAGAATATCTTCAATCTACCTTTTATTAGTGTGTAATCAATAAAAGTACAGTTAACTTTCTGTATTTGTGGACTCAATCAACATTGGTTTAAAAATATTTTTAAAAATTGTATCTCTAATGAATACACAGGGACCATTTTCTTGCCATTATTTCCTGAACAATACTGTATAACCATTATTTATATATTATTTGCAATGTGTTAAGTACTATAAGCAATGTAGAAATTATTTAAAGGATACAGGAGGATGTTCATAGGTTATTATAGGGTTTTAATACCTGTGGGAGCTCCTGGGACTGATTCCACATGGATAAAAAAGGACAACTGTAACCAATGAAGAGCAATCCAGATTCAAAGCAGCATCAGCTAGAATCCATTTTTATGCTGTCCCTTAAATTAGCACTATGATATACAGAAAATAATTGACAGAGAAGTAAGCAGCTTAGAGGAGTAGTCAAGGCCTGTCACAGGGTGCCGAGTTTCAGCTCCCTTCTCCTTCTTCGTGTTATTAATCCATAAGTAAACCTAACATTGTGGAATGATAGATGCTAAGGACCATTGACTGTCAAGAACAGAGGAGATCATGACATCCCCTGCTACCCATATTTTAATGAGAATTTCACATTACTTTGGTGTGGGTTTTTTTGTTTGTTTTGGTTTGGTTTTCTGTTTTATTTGTTTTTGTTGTTGTTGGGGTTTTTTTTTTTATTTGTTTGTTTTGTTTTTTGAGACAGTCTTACCGTGTCTCCCAGGCTGGAGTACAGAGGTGTCCCCATGATTTATTACAATCTCATAGTCCTGGGCTCAAGTGATCCTTTTGCCTGAGCCTCCTAAGTACTTGAGACTACAGTTGCACGCTGCCACATCCATGTGGAAAATGGAAAATAGTTAATAGAAAAATAACTTTTCTATTTCTCACTATGTTGATCAGGCTGGTCTTGAACTTCTAGTATCAGATGATCCTCCCTGTCTTCCCAAAGTGCTGGGATTACAAGTGGGAACCCCCACACCAAGCTCAAGGAGAATTTTAAAAGGAAAAGTGGATTTAATGACCAGAAAGACAATCATGTGATTGTGGACTTTCACTGTATTGTTGGAGTCAAAAGCAAGATATCTCTGACTAGAAAAAAGGGACATTTGCTATTAAGCTTCACATTAGTAATTAGCTGTTTGACATTGGCCAGGATTCTAAAAACTGTAGGTCTTATTACCGTTATGTGAAATAAAAATGTTAAAATCATACATCACTGTGGATCTTTATACATTTAAAACTATCAAAATAAATCTGTGACCTTCATTCTGTAGATTTCTTTCCTTAAGAGCTTTCTGCTGTAATGTAAATGTGAGGGTATTTATCATGTTTATAATGATGAATTAGACACAGGTGGTTGTACTAAATCTTGCTGAACTTTCTGAACATTGTAAAAGTTAAATTTTCCATTCATCTGAGCAATGAAATTCTATATCAGACTAGCATATATGAAAATGCTTGATAATTTTCATTATTACTACGGATGTGGGAGACAGACCCTGGAGGGCAGGGAACAATTATGCCTTCTTTCTTAGCAAAAAAAGCATGGGTCTAGTTAGCAAAGATTGAAAGGTACATATCAGGACACCCAGAAATTTTACTATGAGAAATTCAACTTATAGGAAAAACATGAAAACACACACCTCAATGTCTGTGTAGAGAGATGAGGTAAACAATTTTGGGTAAAGCTATATGATAAAATATTTTATAACTTGTTTAAAATAATGAGCTAAACTTATACATACAATAGAGAGAAATGTCTAAGGAGAAGAGAACTTGCTAATGAGCATAAACAGCTTTTATTTAAGAAAAAAATATACACCTGCATCACAACCAATGTCAGGAAGAAAACCATTAATGGTAATTATCTCCACAGGTCAATAGAAGGATACCTACAGCGGGAACTTCTAGTTTTCTTTTTTGGCTTTTTTTGGCTGTTTGTACTCTTTTTTAAAAAGAGGGAATAATGTGTTATATTTGCAATAACAAAAATAAAGATAAAAACAAGGTATGTATTCCATAATATATGCTTTTATTTAAACGTTCTAATAAATTCTCACTGATCCCTCCTCTGCGTCCCACTTGGCTGCCCTACTTTGCAGTTGTGTGTGAAAGCAAACAGCCCCATGTAAACTGCTTATCTGCAGCTTCCTAATCTTTCTCTACTTTATTGCATGCCCCACTTTTTTTTTGTTTCATTATCCAATAGTCACCTGAAATAAGATTGACAACCATGTAGGGAAACTTCCTTTATGTAATAATAGGCTTTGAGTATTCCATCAATTTAATTTTATTTAAAAATGAGCAGGACCTTCCTTGATCTTCTGCACATTTTCATATCAGAAAGGCAGCGGCTTCGCGTCTGCTCTATATACTTTAGCTGCTTCCTTGAGTTACAATTCCATAGTGAGAAATCAGGGCGACATCACATTACTGAAAAAAGGCAAGTGCGTGTTCCCAAGCCACAATAACTAAATCAAGGCCAGTACTAGTAAATTCTTGGTAAAAGAGAGTAAACTTCATTGAAGAGATACTGACAATACCCACCCCAAGTCAATTCTAGCCTATCCTATGCAAACAAGTTGAAGGAGAGGGAATTAGGGTAGGATAACATATGGCTGCAACGTTTCCAGAGCACTTTTCACTAATGTTCTATCCAGCCATGATGAGTTTTCCACATTACCTCAGAGCATGTCATTGAAAAGACAGAGAGAAATCCCTCTCATCTGGGGTTGAAAATGCTCAAAAACTGTATCATTTACGAAGTATGCTGAATGTCAATTGGTGGTTTGTGGAGGGATAACATGAAACGATTAAAATTTATTAAAATGGTTCTGTAAGTTTCCCATTTCCTAAACTGAGAAATAAACTTTACTTTTTTTTGAACATAAGAAATACTAATGATTGTCTCAACCTAATTATAGAATCAGTTTGATAAAGGCAGCAAGTAATTGTTAAGGGATTCTCAAAGAAAAGGGTAGCTTAATGCCTTTCAGAAAGAACTGCATGGGTTGTAGTTCTCAGAAGATATTAGAGTCTCCCTTTAGGAATTCTCAGCACTGTAATTACCAGAACATTTCCAAGTTATATGTATTAAAGAAATTCATCTTCCATATGTTTTCTATTTTAGGCATGGAGAAATTGGAAAGCAAGTCAATATGTAACTGGTGACTCTTAACCCTCAGAAGAGGGAGAGGATTATGTATTTTACAAAGACAAAAATCCCAATCAAACTAATTTAAAAATACTAGTATATTGCTTCTCATAAAGGGAGGAATTGCTGTAGTTAAAGGGAAGAAAGGCAAAATAAGTGTAAGTGGTTCAGGGAACATGTATGTGTTGTAACAATTGATACATATGTATATTATAAGTGTAAATAGAATGGTGATGTTTGATTTGGAGTTTAGTCTAAAAATTGAAATCTTTCAAAAAAAACCCTCTAAAGAGTTATAACCATTTACATATTGCCTCTGCAGAGCAAATTAGTGTGCTAACATGTTGTTTCATTCTCCCCAGGTTCAATACCATAATCTCTGTACCATTCAAAAGATTCTAATACAAAGGTCACATGGATTATCTTTCTTATATACCGTCAGTTTGAATTATGCCTCAATTGGTTTACTTCCTATCTGGAAACTGATTTCCTTGGGAAGCTTTTGATTTTTAAGTTAGCTCATTGGTACCATTTTTCATTCTTTAAGAACTATTCTTCACTTTTCCTTCTAAACTGACATCTTTCACTTTACTGATTAATGAAATCTCATTGATTCTTGAGTTCACTGACTTCTTGTTCTGATTTGAATTGATTATATTCTAGACCTATCACTCGGTTCTCCTTGTTTGAAATTTCTTTGTGTTCTATGCCTTCTTCATTCTTAACCTTTATCATTATTTTGCTGAAATTACCTTTTTATCTGCTGGTTTACTTTGGTTAAGTTGCAGTCATGGACCTTCTAAGTTTCAAAATACTTGATGTTCTGATAATAGAGAGATAGACAGCTATTTTCAAGCAATTTTCATCAGAGTTGATAACACTTACCCTAAAAACACCAAAAAGGGGGATAATATCCTTCTTGTCATTTAACATAATATATTCTAGGATAAACTCAGATAAGAAGATTAATTCTCTGTTACGATGGTTGGACTTGGTGCTAAATAGAGCAATGATAACCTTTTTGGCAAGTGGAATTCAAATTCTCATGTGAACTGGAAACAATAAATTGTTAATAGGTTTCCTACAGTTTTATTTCTGTTCTGACACTTCTCAATGATTTCATCATAGTTTCAGAATAAAAGAACATAATTTATTCTAAGAAGCATGAAAATATTCAAGTACTATTCAGAGAGTTTTGAACTATATATATATAGTACAGAATATAGTGCTTCTTTCCCAACTGTATTAGGTTTGGTGCGACCAAATTATTAATTTTAGAGAAGCAATGGCTGCAGGGTGACTGTGAGACATCTTAAAATGCCTGTGAAAACTTTAGTAATCATGAATATTACACAGATACAGAAATATTGTTTAACAGAATAAATCAAAGTTTGTTTGGAAGAAACTAACTTAACTTTAAGAACATCTCTGCCAGTGATGCTGAGATTCTGCCTAAACGGTTGCAGAGATTGGCTCACTTCAACATTTATTTTGGTGTTCAGCATCTTGGATGTCCCAGACTTGGGCAAGAGACATAAGGAACAAAAAGCAAGATCTCTATCCTTAAAGACTGTATATCCAGGGTAGCATCCCCAGTCCTTATTTCTAAATGCCACACACAAAACAGATGTGTTTATATACAGGGCCCTTCCTTAATCTTGTGCCTTTCTGAATTTTCCTCCCATCCATCAATGCAAGGCATAAGAAAATAAAGCCACTAGAAATTCCCATTTTGTTTTGCTGCATGGTATGTGTATTTTGTATGTCAGTGAATGTTAGTCACATGGGGAGAGGGATCATAATAAATATGGGAATCTCTGGTTTTAACCTTACAAATAATTTTAAAACTTTAAAAAAATCAATAGCCACTTGGCTACAACAGTATCTGTACTTCATATTCTATGTTTCCCCACTGTTTGGCCAAAGCAGCTGAAAGCTGGTGAGGGCAATACAAGCAATATAAGCAGAGGCTGCAATAATTCCTTCTATTCCAGGCCCGCTGATACCAGGCACCAGTATATCCGTGGTTCCTGATATTTTCTTCCAGGAGAAGATTTAAACCAAGTGAACAGATGATACAGTATGAATAAACAACTATGAATTCATTACTACCTGCACTGCCCTGGCATTTTCATGCAGTGCTTTTTATACATAATGGTAAACATCATTGTATATTAATTTTACTTCCATGAGCCAAATCTTTTCCAAGTCCTCTGTAGACTTGTAATGCTCTTACCACCAGGGTGCCCCCCTTGCAGGCACACCTGGGAATGTGTGCAGTTGTCCTAAACCTCAATTCCACATTTTCAAAGCCATAAGGCAATGCAATGCCATCCCTGGGTTGACTCGCTTTCTCTCCTCTTCCCTCCTCCTCTCCTCTCTAGAAGAGCTATGTAACTTCTCCTGAGTTTATTAACTTGGCTTCCCTTTCAGTTTTCTACAAGATAAAATAGAAGTCTTTCCCCCTTCTTGTACATTCTTTTCCTGAATTTCCCATCTAATCAATAGTGTCTGTCCAATACACCTGTGCTGATGGGTAACGGTGCACCACTGTGCTGCAACACGTGATCTAAGTCATTACTTCTAGACACACAAAAAATTTATTTTCAGAAAGGGGCAGTTGCCAGAATTATTCCTTATATTGAACCCAAATCTATCTTCTTCTACTGCATGGCATCAGACCTAGTTCTAAAATTTTAGGTGATATACGTTTATGTGATTAGCTTTCACCTAGAATCAAAAAGAAGCCATCATGTGTTCTTGTAATTATATTTCTAAACCCTGCACAATCTTCTTTTGAGGCATTAAATGAAATGTAAACAGCTCGGCACAGTGGCTAACACAAAGAAAGCACAGAGTAATGGTGGTTATTGTTATTATGGTCATTATTATTATTTTTATATGATGTGTCTCCAGGATGGGAAGACACAGGGAAAAGGTGCCATCTATATTTTATTGTTATTATTTTTAATTTATTTATTTTTATTGTTAAATCATAGTTGTGAACATTAGTGCAATCAAGGGGGTACAATGTGCTGCTTTCATATACAATCTGAAGTTTTCTCATCAAACTGTTCAGCGTAGCCTTCATGGCATTTTCTTAGTTACTGTATGTAGACATTTGTATTCTGCATTTAGTAAGTTTCGCCTGTACCCATTCTAAGATGCACCTTAACTGTGGCCCCACCCATTACCTTCCCTCCATGCTCACCTCCCCCCTCCCTTCCTCTTCCTTGGCCCTTTCCCCATAGTCTTTTGCTATTGTTGGGCTATAGCCTTCATGTGAAAGCTATAATTTAGCTTCATAGTAGGGCTGAGTACATTGGATACTTTTTCTTCCATTCCTGAGATACTT
>CAUYPK010014122.1:0-40533 GCA_963574355.1 Loris lydekkerianus
TGATGAGATCTCAATTATTAATATTTATGCACCCAACCACAACGCACCTCAATTTATAAGAGAAACTCTAACAGACATGAGCAACTCGATTTCCTCCACTTCCATAGTAGTTGGAGATTTTAACACCCCTTTAGCAGTGCTAGATAGATCCTCCATAAAGAAGCTAAACAAAGAAATTTTAGATTTAAACTCAATGATTCACCATCTGGACTTAACAGACATCTACAGAACATTTCATCCCAATAAAACTGAATACACATTCTTCTCAGCAGCCCACGGAACATACCCCAAAATTGACCACATTCTAGGCCACAAATCTAACCTCAGCAAATTTAAAAAAATAGAAATTATTCCTTGCATCTTCTCAGACCATCATGGAATAAAAGTTGAACTAAATAACAAAAGGAAACTGCATACCCATACAAAAACATGGAAGCTAAACAACAAACACATAAAAAAAAAAAAAAGCTCATCATCCTTAATCATCAGAGAAATGCAAATCAAAACTACTGATTTGCCCAGTAAGAGCAGCCCACGTAACAAAATCCCAAAACCAGAAATGTCGGCATGAATGTGGAGGAAAGGGCACACTTCTACACTGTTGTTGGGAATGCCCATTAATATGTTCCTTCTGGAAGGATGTTTGGAGAATACTTAGAGACCTAAAAATAGACCTGCCATTCGATCCTATAATCCCTTTACTAAGTTTATACCCAGAAGACCAAAAGTCACCATACAACAAAGACATCTGTACCAGAATGTTTAGTGCAGCCCAATTTATAATTGCTAAGTCATGGAAGAAGCCCAAGTGCCCATCAACTCATGAATGGACTAGCAAATTGTGGTACATGTATACCATGGAATACTATGCAGCCTTAAAGAAAGATGGAGACTTTACCTCTTTCATGTTTACATGGATGGATCTGGAACATATTCTTCTTAGCAAAGTATCTCAGGAATGGAAGAAAAAGTATCCAATGTACTCAGTCCTACTATGAAGCTAAACTATAGCTTTCACATGAAGGCTATAATCCAACTATAGCACAAGACTATGGGGAAAGGGCCAAGGAAGGGGAAGGGAGGGGGGAGGTTTTGGTGGAGGGAGGGTAATGGGTGGGGCCACATCTATGGTGCATCTTAGAATGGGTACAGGCGATTACACTAATGTATACAGCTATGATTTAACAATAAAAAAAAAATGAAAAATAAAACACTGAGTCCTTAGGCTCTCTCGTAATGAAATCAAAAATACCCTCTTTTCACGCCCTGACTTTATATAAAAGATTTTAATAAAAAAAATTCGATAGCACCTGTGGCTCAGTGGGTAGGGTGCTGGCCTCATATACTGAGGGTGGTGGATTTGAACATGGCCCGGTCAAACAGTAACAAAAAATAGCCGTGCATTGTGGCGGGTGCCTATAGTCCCAGCCACTCAGAAGGCTGAGGCAGGAGAATCGCCTAAGCCCAGGAGTTGGAGATTGCTGTGAGCTATGATGCCACAGTACTCTACCGTGGGTGACAAAGTGAAACTCTGTCTTTAAAAAGAAAAAAAGAAAAAAAAATCACCTATTAGTATAAACATCAGTTTTGTTTGTTAAGAGGCTGAGGCAAGAGGATCACTTTGAGTTTGAGGTTGCTGTGAGCTATCACACCAAGGCACTCTACCCAGGGCAACAGAGTAAACCTCTTTTCTTAGAGAGAGAGAGAGAGAGAGAGAGAGAGAGAGAGAGAGAAATAAGAATCATAGTATTGGACTGGATTGGAGATTTTAATGTATGCTGTCCCATAGTATGAAGCTCCCCAAAACAAAATCAACCATGAAATACCTTATAGCAGTAAACATAAAGCCTTTGGAGGTAGGGGTATATGGTGTATACCTTCAACCTAGGCTTCACAGGATTCACATAGAGAAATATGATGAAATCAAAACCAAGAATCACAAAAATATATAAGGAAACAAATTAACATGACTGAGGGTTATGAGGCACCAAACAGCAAGATTAAACACCCAAGAACTTCAGGTGGTATAAAGGTTGGCTAAGGACACGTATGAAAGGATGTTTAATAAAACAATAAAAGGGAATTCCAAATTTTTTTAAATCAAATAAGGAAGCATGTAGAAAAAGTCTTTGAAATTACCAGATGGAGATTCTACAAATGAAAGATACAGCCATTAAAATAAACAAACTGCATAAACGGATTAAACAGTAGTCTAGATGTAGTTAAAAATATAACTAATGAAGTGGAATACAGAAATATCTATCTAGAGCGCCTGAAGAGAAATAAGGGAGTAAGGAATTTTTTAAAGTTAAAAAGTAAATTTGGAGAACAGGACAAAATGTTTCAACTTAGGAAGTCTGGCAAAAATGGCTGACTAGAGGCAACAGTCAACAGATCATCGGAGAAAGAAGGAAAAGTTTTAGATGAAAGGTAACATAGCCCAGGTATAATTCTGAGGGGAAAGTGCCAGAACCTACTGGAGATTCCACCTGGGGAAGAAGTTAAGGAGCTACTCCTGAGGAATTTTGAGCTGCATGGAAGGGTAGATGGGTGTTTGTTTTTCCTTCCCTCACACCTTGGCAGATGACAGGCTCCCAAACTGTTGGGTCAGGAGCCCCAAAGCTGCTGCCACCAGTAAGCTTGGAGCTGCATGAGAGCAGAGCCCTTGGCCACCAGCCCCTGGGGTTCACACTTCTCCTGACAGACCTGAGCAAGGTGTCTGGTGCCACACTGCCTTGGTTCTCTGCAGAGAGCTTCAGCCCTTCCATTTTCTTGTCACTGGTCCCCACACAAATATTTTCCAACATCTGTCCAGACTGCTGTGGCCACAGATGATGGGGGCTGGTGGTCCCAGGGGAACTGTGCGATCCCCAAACTTGGAAATTCAGGGTGGGCTGCCTTCTTGGGAGAGGAGAGTACAGTAAGGCCTATGGAGCCCCTGGGGTAAAGGAGACCAGGGTGCCAACTGTTCTCCACTCAAGCTTTTCTCCTCCTCCCTGTTCCACCTTTCAGCTGTGGCAGTTGTGGCAGTCCCCACATGAGCCAGACCGGGTGCCCCTCAAGACAACTGGGCTGAGTCTTTCGGGAGTGGCTGCCTCCCCCTCTTGGTGGCTCACTTGCCACACCAAGGAGTCCACAGAGAGTGGGGCTCACAGTTTTCCTCTTAAAGACCTGCCGTGGACCAAGGAGCCCTTGCTCTGTGGTCTTTCCAGCACTGCTCACCAGCCCAGAGGGCATATGCCAAAGTGGAGAGGCCTCAAACCTGCTCAAGTACTCCATGTGTAACTCAGGACTTCACACTTCTCCCTGGCATGGCCTGGGATTGAACTTGGCAGGCCAGGGGACAGGCCTGAAGGCTGTGTCCCATACATACCCCCAGGATTGGACCATATTGCTCAGGGCACACAGAGGGGCATTTATGAACTATCTTAGGAGGCAAGGGATCCAGGCAGAACAGAAAGGAGAGTTCAGTGTGGGTTTGAGGTGCTGTGTACTCGAGGACCATCCCTTCCCCTTACATAGGAAAGCTCTCTTTCAGTGCTGAGATTGGCTAGTCTGGGCTGCTTCTTACAGAAAGATGCCAAAAAGAGACGGGAAGGGCTGGGAGGAAGGAGAACTGTGAAACCCACTCCTGTCTGACAATCCATGAATCCCAGATGGCCCCTCCCCCATGAGCAGAAGTTTTGGCTTGATGGGGCTATTTCAGCACCTCCCGGGAGGCTTTCCCAGTGGCTTGGGAGCTGACCTGTGGCTCCTGCCAAGACAGATTTGTGCCTACTTTTGTGGAGCCTGAACACAAACTCACCTGGCCCAGCCCCACCTTGCTCCTTTACCTGCCTCAGCTATAGTAGGGCATGAGGAAGAGTCCCAGCAGAGCTCCACGGCCCCCACCCACTGTCTGGGTTATCTGAGCACTTCCCCTTACAAACTAGAGCCAGTCACAAGTCCCCCTAAACACCACTGCAACTGGCTTTTTTCCACAAGCACCATTTCCTGGCAGGGAGGAAAAATATAGCATTTACTATTTCAATCATGTGGGGCATGACTAACTCTTACCTACAAGTGGCACCTGCTGACTTAGAGATTAAACTGGGCATGCCAACATAATTCATACTATTAAGAAGACCATGAGGCTGGGAAAGAGAAAGGATTTCAAAGACCTCCATCTCCCTCTGTCAACAAGAGACAGGGAATCTGCTGAAGCACATAGAACACTATCATTGTAGCCCACAAATAACTACCAATTGACAGAACCAACACACTAAGAATATCTATAACCAAGGGTATCCATCCACAACCCAGACCTCTACCAAAGCACTCATCAACAAAGCCAAAGGTCCTTACCCAACTTATGCTACAGTTGTACCTTAAAGGGGAGGAGGATCTTATTTATTCAAAAGAAAATGCAAAACTAAGAAGCATCACCTGCTCCATATGAGAAGGAATCATTCAGAAAATATGAAAATTCAGACTAAAAGGATTCCATTCCTCCTCACCAAGGAGCACACAAGCTCTCTAGCAATGGATCCCGACCAAAATGAAAATATTGAAATGACATATAAAGAATTCCAGCTATAGATTATAGGAAGCTCAATGAAATCCAAGAGAAAATGAAAAATAAAGGAACTAGAAAAACAATCAGGAAAAAATGAAATTTTTACTAAATAAATAGATTACAAAATAAATATGATGTCTGACAATTAAGTTTGCAAATTCATCCTAGAAAAATTGCTACATACCTCATCACTATGGTCAACATCGAAATACCCACCTTGGGAAGTAATGCAGTAATGCCAGTGCCTAGTCCACCCTTCCAAGCAATTTTGGAACCCTTTTACTGGAATGGCCTTTAGAACTATTATCATAATACCCTTAATGTCCTAAATGTCATTAAAATGTCTTTCTTTCAGTATTTCCTTAATCTTTGGGTGAAGAAAAAAGTCACTGGGGGCAAGGCAAGATTAGTAGTGAGGGTGTTTCAATACAGTTATCTGTTGGCTAAGAGCACCCTTAAAGACAGTGCTTTGTGAGCTGGTACATTGTTGTGAAGAAAGAGAATCATGAGTTGTTGGTGACAAGTTCAGGTCATTTTCACCTAACTTTTTCACACACCCTTTTCAAGTACTTCCAAATGGAAAACTTGGTTAATTGTTTTTCCAAATTGATAATGAATGATCTTTCTGGTATTAAAAAAAGTTAGCAACATTGTTTTGACTCTTGATTTGGACTGACAGAACTTTTTTGATCATAGAGAATTGGCTGACTACCCATTGATGTTGTTTCAGGCTCATGTTAGTATACCTATGTTTAATTACCCAAATCATTGCCTTGTTTCTCTAAAAGATCCAGGAAATTTTCAATTTTCCTTTGCTTTTGTTCATTAGTGAGCAATTTGGGGACCATTTTTGTAACACACCTTTCTCAAGCCAATATTTTCAGTTAAGATTTTCCTGTTTCTCTGTTGACATTTTCTTGGTCTGCCATGCTTCTCACAGTCAACCTATAATTTTGATGCATAATTGGATAAAATTTTAAAAAGTTCTTAGCAGTTCTCCTCATTACTAGACACTCTGAGCTCTTAAGTTAGTGACAATTTCTCTTCCCTCAGAAAAACGTTTAATATACTTACACGTTGCCCTTTTCTTCATCATTATCTCCATAAATTTGGAGTAACATTTCCCTCATTTCATTTTAACTCTCACCAAGTTTAACAAGAAATGTAAGGTTTGTTGCTTTAATTCAAGCTCCAACATTCTTGCAATGACACACAAAAACACACAACAATAATGAAAACCACTCAGTAAGGCACCGCCACATATTGACACAAACACAGCTGTGGGATACTGATTTACCAAGGTTGTGAAACCTTACCGAGTTGTTTGTATAGTGTTGCCAACATAAGCACAAGTTGGAAAGTTCACAAACTTAATTGTCAGATCGCATGGACTTTTGGGATATGAAAAATTCATTTAAGGAAATACACAGTTGAAAGTTTTAAGAATTGACTAGACCAAGCAAAGGAAAGAATTTCAGAGCCTGAGTACTACACTTTGAAACGAATCCATTCAGTTAAATATAAAGAACAAAGAATCAAGAGGAATGAATAAAGTCTATAAGTACAAGATTATGCATATGTAAAATAGCCAATATAAAAAATCATGGGTATTCTTAAAGGTAAAGAAGAAAAACCAAAGGGTCTTGAAAACCTAGTTGAGGAAATAATTGAGGAAAATGTCCTCGGTCTAGCTAGAGATTAAGAAATCCAAATATAACAAGCTGAATGAACACTTGAGAGATCCATTATAATATTGGTATCACCAAGGCATTTAGTCATCAGACTGGCCAAAGTCAGTGTGAAGGAGGAGCCCATATGAGCCATGAGGTGAAAACATCAAATAACTTATAAAGGAAAACGCCTCAGACTAACAACAGAAACCTTACAAGACAAAAAGGAATGGCGTCCTAGCCCTAGTCTCCTTAAACGGTCTAAGTGCCAGCCAAGAACTCTGTATCCTACAAAACTAAGGCTTATAAATAAAGGATAAATACAGACTTTTCCAGACAAGCAAACACTAAGAAATTTTTCATTACTAGACCTGCTCTATAAGAAATGCTTGTAACTTTTGGTGAATCTATAATTATTTCAAAATAAAAACTTTATAGTGAAATACTCCAGAGAAGCAAAGCTAAAAAAAAAAAAAAAAAAAAAAAAACCCAGAGAGAAAAGTCAAATTTCCTACAAAGAAACAAAAAAACAGTGTGGCACCTGTGGCTCAAAGGAGTAGGGCGTCAGCCTCATATGCTGGAAGTGGCAGGTTCAAATCCAGCCCTAGCCATAAACTGCAAAAAAAAAAAAAAAAAGCAAACTTATCAAATGTAATGGTAGAAACTAGAAGGCAGTAAAATAATATCTCCAGAGTTTTGTGAAGAAATCATTATCAATTAAGAATTTGATATCCAGCAGAACTATCCTTCAAAGTATGGCTAAAATGAAGACATCTGTAGACAAATAAATTTGAACAAATTTAATCTGTGTAATTTAAGGTATATTTTTTGAAAAAAATTTAACCTATGAAGGAAGTAAGATTCAAGGAAAAAATGGGAAGAAAAGATATTGACAAATACATGACTAAATTATCAATAAGCATTAACTGTAAATTAAAAAATATATATATTTATTCATTCAGTCCAGAAGTATGTATTAAGTTTTATGTGTTAAGCACTCTTGTAAAAGGGGATGCAGCAAATAATCACCAATCTGTGGATTTATAAATAAGATATATCTGCAATAGTAGACAAAAATTAAAAGTAAAATGTGAAAGAAGGTGATCAGAATTAAAATGACTCCATGCTCTTTTTTTTGTTCTGCTTAAGAGTAGAGAGACCTTTGTAAATTTACTTTATATTTTAAGTCAAATATCATCTAAGCTGGTAGAGATAAAAACAGATACTACAGATAATTTAATCCAATAAAAAAGAGGAATGAAGGGGAAATCTTTTTAATGCAGGGTAAATAGAAAACACAAATTGTTTAAAGATATCCATAGTTTTCAGTAGTTATATATTTAAATAGACTAAACTCGACTCAGTTAAAATATACAATTCTCATTGAATTAAAACATCTAAATATGTGCTATTTCAAGAAATTTACCATGACAGATAACTGCAAGACACTGAAAGATCAACAGTTACATCACTGGAAAAATATATACCAGCTGAATGTTATATAATACAAACATTCTGTACCTGTGAGAATCTGAGTCATGACCAGAAGGCAAGACATTTGACTACTTGGAGTGGAAGACTAGTTTGGCTTTTAAAACATGCGTTTATTCATTCGATTCATTGACCACTATTTATGAGCAAAATACTGTGAAAGGGACTATGGGGATTTAAAGTAATAGTAGGCTGCTGTTTATGACCACCTTACTCTTACCATGTAGTACTATTTACATAATAGCACACTAAAATCTCCAATTTTCTTTTCCCAAATAAATCAACTACATCTTTAGCTACAGAGGGGAAAGCCACCCTCTGGTACTAAGCATACATTTCTCTTCAAAAGGTGTATGAGGAGGAAAAATGTAATCCAACAATTAGATCAACCCTTTCTAGCTAGAATTCAGTGGAAAAACAAATGTTGTAGCCAAATTGCCTCATCACTAAGTCCAGCCCTCACTTTTCAAATCAGGCCTTTGAATAAATCAGGACTAGTTCCCAGACCCTTAATCTGGTCTCAGGAAACTCCAGATGTTTACACTAAAAATTAAAAAACAAAATGTAATGTTCTAAAGAATCAGGGCATTTTACAGTCACATCAACTGGTGACATAGTAAGTTTGATAGACTAATAGCTCTGTTGGAAACAGCTTTATAATGCAATCACAAACAATTAGAGTTTTCTTTCCAAATTCAGCTTCCATTGTCAGATATATACAAAATTACATATTGGTCAACACAGGAATTGAGTTTGCATTAGTTTCATGAGTTTTTTTTTTTTTTTTACTAAAATGAATCCCTATAAACTTACAGTTTAACTGACCTTTCCAAAAGACCTTATAGATAATAATGTCTTAAATTCTGCTGGTTTACAAAGAAACTCAAAACTGGAGTTGTACAGATTCCTTTGCTAGTTGGGATTGCTGTGTGCTCGAGAATGGTACTCAAAATTCCAACATCTCTAGAGTAAAACAAACTATTACTAAAATCGAGGTCACTTACCATATCAAATTGATGTTATAATTGGTACCACAAAGTGAAAAGGGCCCTCAGAGGCAATGAAGTTACCTTAAAGGAGTGAAGCTAGCAGTGAGTAATACAGGAGGGGTTGATAGTAAACAGGAGGGGTAGAAAATAGTGTCTGCTTATTTCTAGAACATAGGAATCCAAGTCCAGCTTTGTCAAACCTTTTGATTGTTTTAGGAGAAGCAAGAAATCTGAATTTTATGAGAATTTATCTGGCTTATCAAAACTAATTCACAATTTTTATTAAATATCCTCCACGTGCCAAGCACTGCTATAGAGTCTAATGATACAGAAATATCTAAAACATGGGCCCTATCCTTAAGAAGCTCAGACTATTGAAAAATAGATATGTAGTGAAGACAGTAAAGTCATTTTTTAAAAAAGTAAATTATAAGTGGTAATGTAGAAGTCAGTGTATTAGAGGAAAAATATTAGAAGAAAATATGAGAAATGGAATAAATTTTCCTAGTTAGGTCAAAGGTAGAAATGGCTTCCTGGAGGAGCTATATTCTTTGAATTATAACTCAAAATATAAAAATAAAAATTACTTCTGTATTATTAAAAAAATGAAGTTATAAATATTTATAGCAACCAAAATAGCAGAGTAAAAGCAATCTGATTTTACTTTTCTCTGAACTATACACAGAAAATCAAAAAACAAATATACAGCACTAAAATTATCAGCAGCAATATCTCAGAACCCAAATCTGAGGCTCAGACAACCTCCAGGGCCGCAAAGAAGTGAAAAAAACTCAAAATTGATGGTGAATTACAAAGAACCCCTAAGAAAACATATTTAAGGGGGGGAAGCCTGGACAAAAATATTTGAATAAATTACTAATCATTCAATGCAAAGATAGACATACATCCACAAACAGGGAACCATGACCTCCTTCAGACAAAGGAATCAATGATTGGCCCTCATGAGATAATGATGTGTAATCTCTCAGACCAAGAATTTAAGACAGCAGTTTTATGGACCTCAACAAATTCTAATACAGAAAATCAATTCAGAAATTTATCAGAGAAATTTAACCAAGACAATGAAATAATAATAATAACAAACATACATCCTAGACTGAAAAATACATTTGCTAAACTGAAAAATGTATAAGAGGCTCTTAATGGTAGACTGTACCAAGTAGAGAATAAAATCAATGAATGAGAGGGAGGGTGTTTGAATAACTACAGAACAAAGAGTAGAAAGAAAAAAAAAGAATAAAAAGGAATGAAGACCACCTATAAGACAGAAATAACCCACAAGAGCAAATCTAAGAATCATTGATGTTCAAGAGGGATTGGAGAAAGAACAATGGGTAGAAAGTTTATTCAAAGAAAAAATAACAGAAAACTTTCTAAACCTAGAGATAGATTTATACCCAGGTACAGAAAGGTCAGAGATCACCAAACAGCTTTAACCCAAAGACTTCCCCAAGATGTACAATAAACTCTCAAGGGTCAAGGACAAAGAGAGGAACCTAAAAGCAGTAAGAAAAAAGAAGAAAATAATATATAAAAGAACTCTGACTCATCTGGCAACAGACTTCTCAGTGGAAACCATATGGACCAAGAGGAAGTGGAACAACCTTTTTAATGTGCTGCAAGATAAATACCCATAGCATATACAGCAAAAGAAGAGAGAAATATAGCAGCTGGAAATAAGGTGAAGGTGAAGTAGATTGAAGCCAGGTTAGAGACGGATGGATGTTTACTCCAAGGAAAGCAGTTTGTTCTCTATCCTAGAAGCATGAAACATGTACAATGATTACAGCCAAAGTTTTTAATTTTTGCATTAAAATTTTAGTAAAATGATTACTTTCCTGGATAAAGTATGATAATAGTAGCCAGGAGCACAGATCAGAGAGATTAAACTGGAGTTAAAAAACCAACTAGGAGATGAGGAAAACCTGAACTCAGGCATTGGCTGTGGGGACGGGGCAAAGGAGTCAGATTCAAGTGACCAATTGCCTCTGAGGAGTCAAGCAGAGAGCAGAATCTAATTAATTTGAAAGTGAACGGCTATTGATTCTGCCCACAAGTTAGAAAAAAAGGCAGGAAAAATTCAAGAGGGAGGAGAGTAGGGACAATAATACTCTTAAAATTCTATCTTTAAATTTTATACTTGAATGTTTCCTTATAATTTGTAATCTTGAGTCTTCCTATTTTCTTCTTTTCTTTTCTCTCTCTCTCTCTTTTTTTTTTTTTTTTTTTGGTTGAGACCAAGTCTCACTTTGTTGCCCTCAGTATAATGACGGGGCATCACAGCTCACAGCAACCTCAAACTCTTGGGATCAAGCTATTCTCCTGCCTCAGCCTCCCAAGTAGCTGGGACTGCAGGTGCCCACCACAACACCCAGCTATTTTTTGTTACAGTTGTCACTGTTGTTTAGCTGGCCTGGGCCGGATTCGAACCCGCTACCCTTGGTGTATGTGGCTGGTACCATAGCCACTGTGCCACGGGCACTGAGCTTTAATTTTGTTTAAGTTAGTATTACTTCTTCTGTTAAATAACATCTCTTCTTGAGACTCTGCCCTGAGACTTTTGAGGACATATGGGCATCAAGGTAATTTACAAAAGGAATGATTACTCGTTCATTCTAGCTAGTGTGATGCGCCTTCTTTCATTCAACCCTATAAAAGTAAGTCTGGAGACAGAGCCTCCGCCTAGTCAGGTGACTTACAGCAACTTTCTAAACTTCTTTTTGTCTCAATTACTCAATTGTAAAGGAGGGATAAGAATAATAACTCTTATTTCCTGAAGATGTTGTGAAATACTAATGAGTTGTACATAAAAACTTCCTATCAAAAACATAGAAAGCGCTCAAGGAATGCCAATTGTTGTTGATGTTGTTACACTTAATGACTCTGATGCCGATCATAAATTAACGTAGACACTGAAGGCTCTTTATTCCTTTCTGAATTCAGGACAGGCAAAGAGAATTTCTTTCTATGAGCCAAAGGAATAGGCCTGCAGTCAGGCTATCCAGAAATACTATGCTCAGGACATGCCAGTAAACATGATTATTCACTCACTACTGTATTCATTTATTCATTTATTACTGTATTCATTTATTCAATCACTTATATCCTTATACATCCATTGATTTGCCCATTGAACAGACGATTATTATAGGTCAACTATTTGCCAGGCACTGGACTGTACACTAAAACCCCTCAGAAGACCTAGACTTACTGGAAACACAGATGGATAAATAAATGATTATAATATAGTGTAGTGACACATGCAGCACCTTTCCTGCCCCTGTCACCCCAGCCCCCCCAAAAAAAAAATTCATAGAGAGCAGAAAGGAGCAGATTGCTTTTCCTGAGGATGAAATTTATTTGAAATGGCTCTCAAAAGTGGAGAAACACACACACACACACACACACACACACACACACACACACGTGACATATTTAATACAAGGAGATTTGTCTATGCCATCAAATGACATCAACGAGCTGGAAATCTGTAGGTTTTGACCCCAATGCTAAGGAAATTGGGATCTTTCCTATGGGCACTGAGGGAACCCTGGAGCTATTTGAATGCTATATTGAAATGTGCATTTTTGGAAAAGTGTTCCTGGTAGCTCCCAGATAACAGGTCCAGAAAGCTGCTTGTGGCAACTTCTAGACACTCACTCTTCAGCTCCCAAAGAAAACCAGAAAGTGATTATTTACAGGGTATGTTTGTTATGCCTACGCAAAACTGAAGGCGTTTCATGACGACTCCTCATCACAGTTTTTCCTCCAAATCTTTATGTTCAGTAAGTCTGTATTATCTTAGGTCTTGAGATGTTAATGACTTTGGCTAATTGTCAACACTGGCAATTACAATGACTGATACCTTATCATTTCTTACAATGAGCAATGCTAATTAAAATTGATTGTGCTAGAGCTTCAGCAGCAATTTTAATCTGCCCCCCCCCTTTTTTTTTGTTTAAAACATGAGCTTATTGTGTGGATTTGGTGAGCTACGTAAGAAGGCAGGCTTGTTATCCTGATGTTTATTCCCCAGTTCTGCTTATCAACTATATTCAAAACGATTATGAAGTATCAGGAAAGCAGTAAGAATAACTGAATTTGTGCCATAAAAAGATTCCAAATGTCAATTGACTCATTCATTCATCAAACAGGCCTTTGTTGAACATTTTTTTATGAGTCAGGAACTGTGATAGGCACAGGGGAAGCAAATGAACAAGTCTATGATGTGAAGAAGGTGCTGTCTAGTGAGGAAGCCTCATCACAAAATAATCGCATATAGTATGTAAGGGCGATAGCCGGTGGACTTGAGCCCCGCCCAGGACAGTGCAGTTAGATTTCGTGCAGAAAGTCTCCTTGGATGGGGGCTTCAAAATGTGAGCAGGGACTTCTTTCTTTGCTTTCCTTGCTACCCGTCCGCAACTGGTGAATTTGCAACCTTTCTAAAGTATCTCAAAAGAACACATGTAGTATCATGATGATAAATTAACCAGAGAATTAAGAAATCAAGACCAAGAATTGTGTTCTGAAAAGTCCAGGTTGACAAAAAAAAGGAAAGGCATGTCAGAAATGTGGCATGAAGTATGTAAGTGCTCCCAGGAGTTAAAAGGAATCAGTCACCTGTACCAAGAAGGGTGAGACGGTCGTGCTCAGGTGTGGAGATCCCCGGGACAGCGGCAGGCAATAACCATGGCTACGCACTTCAATTAAATAAATACCAACTGAGCACTGTCTGGGTACTCTGCCCAGAGTGCCCTTTAAGGCAGAGGTATTCACATTCCCCCAGGGGCTGGGAGTGTTGCCCAGCTGATAGCTTATAGCTGAGTCCCTCTCTAGGCCTGGCTATTGGCACCAGAGACTTACTTTGCCCAGGATTAAGCCTCTGTCTAAAGAAGCAGCCCGTACAAAATGACAGGACCCAACCCCACAGGATCAACCAAGGCTTCCCTTTCAATGGCATCGCAGTCCAAGTGTGCCCTCTGCCCAGTCCTGCTGCCCATCCCTCCCACAGACCATTGTTTCTGAGAGCAGTCCTCAACAAACCTCGTGCCTGCAGATTTTGGTTTCAGAACTGTTTCCAGGAGAACTGGGTCTAAAACAGGCGCTCATTATGGGCTAGACATTGGAGATCCAACAACGTAATAGATAAAGTCTCCGACTTCAAGAAATTTGCAATTTCGTGGGAAGTTAGAGCTTCTATAAAGCAATCCAGAGATTTGGGAAATTGCTCAGCCTATGAAATAAATACATGAATAGGAGGATGAGGAGAAGGAAAAGGAAAAAAAAAAGAGTTTTGAGTACAAAGTCTAAAATTATGCTCATCAAACAAATAGTTCTTAGATGCTAGGGCTCTCTACAAACTCATAATGTTTTTAAGGAAATGCAGAGTTACTAGGGATTACAAGAAAAATTCTCCTCTGCTAACTGCTCATCTCGGCTCCATTTCCCTGCTTAGAGGGACAGGAATCCATCTACCTCCCCAGGAAAACCATTCGCACTGACTCATGCTTGCAAAGACTTTCCTTATGTCAAAGCCTTCCCTATAGTTTTGTACACTATAGGGAACAAAACTATATTGTTCCCTATCGTTTTGTAATCCTACAGAATGAAATGGCTCCAGTCTTAATGCAAGAGCCTCTTACTGATTTGAAGACAAAAATAAAAATAAAAATTACACATCAAAATCATTTTTTAAAAATCTAGCAGACAATGGAAATTTGAGCATTAACTGGATATTTGTTGGTATTATGAAATCTCTTTAAGTATGGCCATAGTTTATGCCTATATTTAAAAAAGAATCTTTATATTTTAGACATACATACTGAAATATGTAAGGATGAAATGCTGTGATGTGTAGGATTGGCTTCCAAATAATGCAGAGAGGGGAAGTGGAGGGGAATATTGATGACGAGATTGCCATGAGTTGTTCATTGTTGAGTCTGGGTAATGGGGATTCGTCATACATTTCTGATGCTTAAGCAAAGGCTTGAAATATTCCAAATTAAAGCATTTGAATGTATTTTATCTTATTAAAATGATGCATGTGCATTATTGAAACATATTCTTAGTACAGAAAATCTTACAATGGAAAGCATCCCAGTCCCACTCTCCAAAGGCAGCCAGTTTTAATTTCTTTTTCAAGAAGGTGAGACGTCTTTCCGTACATTATCTCCATATCTCTAAATTAATTGCTTACCAAGTTGTCAATCGCAATCTCTCTATATTACCTGGTGATCCCTGCAGTGACCCGTGAGGATTTCTTCCATTTCATAAACCCACTTTCCCCCCATATACTCCCGATTCCCCCACGGGTCACCTTGTTTCTGATGGCACACTTCACATCCGTGCCCTGTCCCAGCCCCAGAGCCAGTCTTCTGACTCCCAGTATGGAGTTACAGTGGCATTCCCGAGCTCACCCTTCAACTCACGTTTCTACCCAGTACTTCACATGGATAGGATCTGTCTTCTGTACTGCAACCATGACTAAGTCTTCCATAAATGATTGGTAGTTTTATTGCAAAATTAAAAAAGTAAAGTATGGCATTTGAATTGTTCTTACTACGGAGGGGTGCTTGCGATAGAAGTGAGTATTGTGCCAGATTCAGATTCAGATTCAAGTCTGAATCTGGCACAATACTCAGGTACCATGTCACAATCTTTGTATCACTTAGGGAAGAACACATCAGTGTCAAGTTTAAAGGGAATCTCCTTTTACACGCTCAAATAATTGCCTCTGTTGT
The DNA here is from genome assembly GCA_963574355.1 of Loris lydekkerianus. Lineage (NCBI taxonomy): Eukaryota > Metazoa > Chordata > Mammalia > Primates > Lorisidae > Loris > Loris lydekkerianus. The sequence continues at coordinate 15,467 of CAUYPK010014122.1, forward strand.
GGCGCCAGCATTTCTCAAGTTCTAAATGGTACTATTTAATCTTTCAAACCCCATGACTACCTTTACTTCCACACACCCCCTGTTTTTACCTGGTGACCTTTATCCTCAGGACTGGGCCGCTGAGCTAACCTTCCAGCTGGGGACATTCTCAGATATTCCTGGGTGGGACCTTCTGCTGTCTTTGTCTCCTGTCCCTCTCTTTCTTGACTTACTACCTCATTTTGCAAGAGTGCTCCCTAAGAAAGGTAGGAGAACTTTCTGCAGCCCTCCTTGTTCTGAATCTATCCTCACTTTTAATGAGCTGGGAGGGAATTTTAAGTTGGGAGTCCTTTTCCCTCAGAGTGTCTGGCTTCATTATTCATCTTACTTTGTTAACCTCTTTTTCTTGCTCTACTGTAGATTTTCTCTTATTGTTTTATTGGCAATCACATTTTTAATTTCCCAGTGTTCTTATTTTTACCCTTTTTTAAAAAAAGGTACACCTTTTGTTAAATGGTTGCAATATCTTCTTGACTGTTTTAAAGGAAAGTAATTAGATTTTTGAAATTTTTTCATTTGCTTTCTGAATATTTCTGTTCCTTCTGTGTTTATACCTTTGTGGTGGTGTATTATGAACTTTGGCTTTATTGCTGCGGGTGCTCCTCAGATGCCTAGTCATCCTCGCCTGGCTGCTCCTGTAGGGAGATAGGGAGAAGCCCATTAAAGGCTCTGAGGAGCAGGTGGGGCTGATAGTGTGACAGGTGGTTTTGAGACCTTCAAGCAGGGGCCTGACTGGGGCAGATGCTGGCTCTTACTACACCAGGTGTAGGACTGTTCCTCCAAGAAACTTCTAATTAATCTCCCTTTTTTCATCCTCCCAACTCACTCTACATCTTCTAGTCCACTCACTTTTCCAAGTATGGAAACTCGTGGGAATATAGCTATGCAGGTAGACTCTGTCCATTTATCACATCCTCCATCCACTCAAACAGAGACCTTTTAAAATCGGTCTACGGATGGCTCCCTTTTAACATATGGTTTGACATAGTTTGGGTTTATATGCTTTTTATTTAATCTCCATATGTAGAACCAAGTAGGCGATGTACCCATTTAGTCCCAAGTGGGTGGGAAAAATCCAAAATGATATTTGGTACCAAATGGGAGAAGAGATCAGGGCATGTTTTCTTCCTGTCATCTTGAAGATGACTCTCCTTTATGTATTTATAATGCATTTATTTGCATAAGAGTGATGGTTACTCCACCCCACTTTTTCTGATATGCTCACTGGCCACCGCAGAAATACACAGACATATGAGGTGAAGCATGCTCCCACACCCCCAAAAGCAATGTATTGGAATCCTCACCCCCATCGCCTTAGAACATGGCCTTAATTAGAAGTAGGGTTTTTGCAGATGAAATTAGTTAATAGATAATTATACTGGAGTGAGGCAGCCCCCAATTCAATATAACTGATACCCTTATAGGAAGATGGCCATTTGATGACAAAATGATGCAGAAGGAAGATTTTTGTGTGATGGTGAACGTAGAGATGAGAGCTATGTAGCTGCAGGCCAAGGAATGCTAAGCATTGCCTGTCAACCACAAGAAGCTAGGAAGAACAGAAGGGTTCTCTCCTGCAAGTTTCAGAGGGAGTATGATCCTACTGACATCTCAATTTCAGACTCCTCGCCTCCAGAATGTGAGACCATACACTTCCCTTGTTTTAAGGCATGCAGTTTGTGGTACTTCACTATAGCCTCCCTAGAGAATGAATGCAAACACACGGAGACCACATTTAAGACTTGATAAGCATTCATTTGAGAGATATTGGCAAAACCTGCAGAAATACCTGTTTTGAAATAGCCATAAAAGTTCAAAACTAGTTACCACTGGAAAGAAGGACTGGGGGTAGGTAGGAAGAAGGCAGAGGACTGTAGTTCTTCATTATAAGCCTTTCTGTCCTGGAGCATTATTTTCTTGTATCGTTAGGCCTTGTTCTAATTTGTGATCTAGTTTGTCAACATCTGTGGTAGGCAAAATAATAGTGCCCCAGAAGTATGTTCATGTCCTCCCCCCGGAACCTGCACCTATGTTACCTTATGTGATACTAGGATATGGACGTGGTTTGTTCCTGCAAAACTCATGCTGACGTTTTCTAGTAGAGTAGTGTTGGGAGTTACGGTCTAGTGGGAGGTTGGGGGGGGGGGGGGTTAGGGTAGATCTCTTGTAGGTTAACACCATCTAATGAGTGTTAGTGAAGTCTCGATCTCATCAGAATGAACTGGTTCCTGAGAGACTGGGTTATTACAAAACAATTTCCTCCTCCTGTTCGGTCCCTTTTTGAACACGCCCATTCCCCCTTTGACTTTTCGATATGCATGAACATCTTCACCAAAAGCCCTGCCCTTGAACTTCCCATCTGTAAACCTTTTTTCTTTATAAGTTTCCCAATATCAGAGATTCTGTTGCAGCAACACAAAATAGACTAAGACGCGTGACAAAGGGGAATGTGGGTTCACGATAGAATTATGGATGCTAATCATCTTACCTTAGGAAAGAGAGAAATATCAGCTCTATGTAATCACAGAGCCCTTCAAAGTGGAAGAGGGAGCATCATGAGTCAGACAGAGAGATAATGTTGAGAGCAAAGCACTGGAGTAAGGAAGTGATGTAAGCACTGAACTCCCCATCACTGGCTTTGACTATGGAAGAAGGAAGACACAAGTCAGGAATGAGGGAAAGTTGTAGACCCTCTAAAGGCTCTGAAAAAGATTCTCCCCCAGGATCCCCCGAAAGGGGTGACACCTCCACTTTAACTCAGAGAGATCTATGTCCCCCAGTTCTGACCTACAGAAATATAAGATTATAATTGATGTTGTTTTAAGCCATTAAATTTGTGGTAATTTGTCATAACAGCAAGAAGATACTAATACTGCCATTGCTTTAAAAATGCAGACTCAAAGCTAAAGCATAAAACCCCAGGAAGAACCAGACTTTGCCGAGTATCCTGGAATTCTTTCTTCTATCCTAGATCCTAATGTCATTAGACAGCCAACATTTAAACCTTTGTAGCTGCCACCTGACGCTGTTTTCTCACACTGAATTTGCAGAAAATGAAAAACCATAAGAGAATGAATTCATGTGGAAAGGTGCCGTTTACCATATTTCCCTTTCTATAATAGTCTAGCATAGACCTTGGAGTCGGGAATAACTGGGTTCTAATCCCCATTCAACTACTTCCAAAGCTGTGTGACCTTGAATGGGTCATTTTGCCTCTTAAGCTTCAAATTTATCCATAAATCAAAACTAGTAACAGAACCAACTTCATGGGGCCACCATGTTATCTAAATGAGATGATATATTTAAGACAGAACAGGGCCTGATCCGTCTTAAACCTGAAAAGGGAATAAGGAGGCTGATGTTGAGTTTGTCCCAGATGTTGTTTCCTGTTGTTATTCCCAAAGGCTTAGAATGAGACCTATATGACTGTCCCCATTTGTTTTATATATATGTGAATATATACGGTGTATCTGGGATAAACACACACTCGTACAGTGGTGTGTGCCTGAGTGTGTGTTGAACCTGACACATGGCTCAACACGAGCACTATCAGCATAGCCCTACATGAAGAAGCTTAACTAATCAAAACATAAACTTCAGCATTGAACACTTGGCTAGCATTCGGTATCATCCTTCAGGCTCTGGCCTAAAGACTGTGAACAGTGCTCATGGCTAAAGAAGATGAAAGGATTGTGCTTCTACGTGCAGCCCCTTCTAGTGCCCTCTTCCGTCGTCTGCAGGCCATTCCACCACGAGTAAGTGGCTTTAGCTACCAGCTGCCTACTTGTCCTTAAAGCAATCCGCCCGTAGAAACTTTTTTCTATTTGAGATAGCCTCTCACTGTGTCATCCTCGTGAAAGTACAGTGATGTCATCATAGCTGACTGCAACCTCAGACTCCTGGGTTCCAGTGATTTCCTGCCTCAGCCTCCCAAGTAACTGGGACTACAGGAGTGCAGCACCACACCTGGCTCATTTTTCTGGGTTTTGTAGCAATAGGAGTCTCACCCTTGCTCAAGCTGGTATTCAATGCCTGGCTCTCAGCCATCCTCTCTGCTAGGGCTCCCAGAATGCATCTGATTTCAGTACATGGACAGGAATCTTAGTTTCTTTATCTCATCCTCTTTTAGGAGAACACCTACCTAAAACTAAGAGAATGGGCTATGGAGCCTCGTTCAGATCAGACCTATATACAAAACCCAGCTGGGCCCTTTGGGAGCTGTTTGAGTGAATTGTTAAACTTCTCTGAGGCCATGTTCTTCCTCTATAAGAGGGGGATACTAGATGCCTCGCAGAATGAATGCTGACATGGAACACGGAATACATGGAGCCAAATGCCTGGCACTGGGAGGCTGACCTAGCAACAACAACATTGTTCCTATTTTACTGTTTCTGTTTTCTCTCCAAATACACCCTCCAGCCTTCTGCTGACCTTTTTCCAGCCTGTCCCCTGCGGTTCCATCTCTGGGACCATCCCTCTGCTACTCTGAGTTACAACCTTTATGATGTGAAGCGGACAGCTGGTCCCATAGTTTATATCACACCAGTTACTGCACAAAGCAAAGAATGTGCTTCAACAGGGCATCACTTAATAACAGCCTAACCTGTACCCTACCTGGCAGAGATGATGGGCGCTTATTAAGATAATGTCTTTCTAGTACTTATAGCCCCTTGAAAGACATTCGCTAAATAAACAGTGTATTTGATTTTAGTGTTGTTGGTTTTAGTTCATGATGTACACTCTCTGAATGGTATTAATAGGCCCTCTGCAATACCTCTCACAATATGGGCACTTGTTAAACGCTACTAAATGCAGAATGGTAGGCTGTTGCTTATCTGCATCCCTTCTCTGCTCTTCCCCTCCCTCCCTTGCTCCTTCCTAGCAAGCTGGAGTTCCCTACCCCTTCAAGGTCCCAGGTCCACTGATTTTTCAATATTAACTGCACCTCAGACTCACTTGGGGAGCTTTTTAAAACTGTAGACCAGGCTGGGCACGGTGTCTCATGCCTATAATCCTAGCAGTTCTAGAAGGCCCAGGAGGCAGGGTCACTTGAGGTCAAGCGTTCAAGACCAGCCTAAGCAAGAGTGAGACCCTGTCTCTACTAAAAAGAGAAAACTTCGCTGGGCATCGTGGTGACACTTGTAATCTCAACTCCTCAGGAGCTGGGTTTGGATTCTCTCAGGAGGATCCTGAGTTTGAGGTTGCTGTGAGCTAGGTTGAGGGCAACTCTATGTGGGCAACAGAGACTCTGTCTCAAAAAATGAATGAATACATAAATAAATAATGAAATGAAAATTAAGCTACTAATCATGCCCCGGGCCCATTAAATCAAAACATTGACCCAGACATCCATGTTTTCTGAAGGTTTTCAGATGATTTCAAGGTGTAGCCAAGGCTGAGACCACTGTACTCATCTGATTCCTTCACATCCTGCCAGATCCCACTCAGATGACTCCTGTGAACAGACAAATGAATATTATTTTATTTCTGCTGAACTATGAGATTGTTGAGGACTGTTACCATCTCTTATTCTTCTTTGCTCCCAGAGAATAACAGGACCTAGCAAAGAATAAACCTTCAACCCATATTTCTTCTGGCTAAAAGTATACCCTCCCCAGCTCAAAGGACTTCCTCATTTTCCTGCCCCCTATAATAACCCATGTGAATCCCTCTTATTAATTGAATTACCTATCAGTTGATGACTTATAGTATCTCAGCTAAACCATTCCATTATATAATATTATTTATTATATTATTTGCATGGTTTAACAGGGAAAACAGCTGATGGCCGTGTGGTATAAATAGTGCTGTGGCAGTGCAGAGGGAAGCCTGGCAGGCAGCGAGATAGGGTGGAAAGAGCACAGGTCTTCTAGTTACAGACCCAGGTTCAAATCTCAACGACTCTGGGCCAGGAGGACACGGTCCCGTCTCTGAGCTCTGATCTCCTTTCTGTGAAAGACGGGGTGATGCTTCCACATGAGGTGTCTGGGGCTCGCTGAAGGATGTAATATGGAAATACGGACATAGTGACTCACTCAGGGTTGGCATAACCAAATACCATAGACCAGTGGCTTCAGCAACAGATACTGTCTTTCTCATAGTTCTGGAAATCCAAAATCAAGGAGGCATCATGGCTGGTTTCTGCAGAGTCCTCTCTTCCTGGCTGGCAGATGAACACTCTCCTGCCGTATTCCACGTGGTAGAGCAGGAAGGAGTGAGGCGCTGACTTATCAGCACCTTGCCCTGACTTCTTTTACCCTTAATTATCTCCTCAGCAGCCCTGTAGCCAACTGCAGTCACACTGGAGCTTTGGGCTTCAATATATGAATTTGGGAAGTGGAGACACAATTTAGGCCATAGCAGTGACAAGCACAGGGTAGGAGTTTGATAATATTGATATTTCTCTCTCTCTCTCTCTCTATCCCCCCCTCAATTCTGTCTCTCTCTCTTCTCTCTTTCTTTTTTTCTGTCTCTGAATTCCTCCTGAAAGAGACATTTCTTAGACAAAGACAGAGACATTCCAAGCAGTAGAGGGAGCAAGCACTTAAAGTTTGTTTAAAGGCAAAATATATTTTGAATCAGGGAAAAACTTCATACTTTTCACCAGAACTTGGTCATAGTAGAAAATGGAAGGAATGTAATTGGGGGTGTATAGTTCACAGTCAAGGGTGTCCAGGTGAGGACTTCTAATCATTCCTTTGGGGTAGTACTTATCTTTTTCTGGCTACCTCTTCTTTTCTCAGGTTCTTGAGAGAAAGGGCCTTAACAACTTCCCTTCGTAATGCACACCTGAGCCTAGGACGCTGCCTTAAAAACATAACAGGAATCACTAGATTCTTTGGTGAAAGGAGGCTATTCTATCTCGTCCATTTGTTTGATTTGAATTCAAGCCAAGTGGAGCCTCCTTCCATCACATGGTGTACAATCCAGCACCACTCTCTTGAGGTTCCATCACTCCTGTCTGCTCCTGGATTATCACTGGGTCTTAAATGTTCCAATCATAGGGTCTTCTCTTCCTGAATGCAAAGGGCTCTGGGTTCTGCCCACTGCAGCTGGTTCTCCTCATTGCCGTGGACATCTGCCCAGCATCAGGACAGCTGATCCTTCATCATCCGGCCACGCCACCTCTCCATGCCTAGCAAAGCCTCTCTGGCCCACACTGCTGTATCTTGCTGGCTCATCTCCTGTTACAAAAAGCTCCACTTCTTCCTTTAAATGCTCCATTTAACCAGGGCAGCCTCAGTTGTAACCCTTAACTCTCAGTCCCTGTAGACACACAGGATTATTATTTTCCAAAGCCACGTTCTTGGTGCTGTCCCTTTACTGGCTTGGTTGCCAGACCCTTGCAGCCTCAAGTTTTTCTCTATTGCCACTTGAATTTTAGCATATTTTTGTTAATAGTCTCTGAAGCACAAAGCTTTATTCCTGCCCCTCACTTGGGCAATCTGAATTCACTGCACTGATGGACTTGACCTCTGAAACTGAAATGCCTGTTTAAGATAAAAAGCTGATTATTATATAATGAACTAGATTCAGTTTACTAAATAGTTAACTTAAACATAAATATATGGATATATTTATGCTGAATAGATGTATAATTTATGCTAATGATAATTACCAATAACACAGAGGCATAATAACCCCGCTGCAGCGCTGGTGTTCATCGCCAACGCTTCACTTTGCATCTGCTCAACAGTTATCTGGTGACAGTTTGACATCCCTGAGAAACTGTGCTGGGCACTGAGGACATTGGAATGGGGGTGATATTGTCCTTGTCCTCAAACAGCGTGTAGTTGAGTAGGGATCGCGACAGATACATACTAACAGCTAACATACTGGGGAAGCCCTAGGAAGGAATGATCAGGCTGACACTGTTCACTTTGTCATGACTCTACAGAACTTCCTTACTTACCGTCTGTTGCTATGTGAACCTTGCATCCTCCCTGTCCACATCTAAAACCTACTAGGTTCCTATCTTCCTGTTATATATGCCTGGTCAATTAATTAGGCTTGATCATACTCCACTATTAAAATATCTCCTAGATCTCTAGATGGAGATGTTAACATACCAAGTTTCGTTTTGTTTTTCCTGCTCACATGAAGTCCAATGTGATTGACAAATAGAGGCTGCTGCTTTTGGTCACTTGGGACCCCCAGAGATCTGGGCTCCTAATTTCATATAAGGAGATGGTGATGCCCTTCCCTGAGATGATGGTGCCCTGACCTCGGCACATGGTGCAGAGGAAGGCAATGACGCACCAGCTCTTACCTGATGCAAACCAGAAATGACACATACTCTTTTTTTCTCACAGGCCATTGATCAGAACTAGTAACAGGGCCCCAGACTAACTACAAGGAAGCCTGGAAATGCGAGTCTTATTGTTGCCACGCCTAAGATGGTGGCTGTTTTCAGTGTGAACTTTGAAGACTTTGAATTCTGTCTCTCTGTTATTTATTGAGATCGCCAAAGGAAGGTCACAATAGATAGCATCTTACTTTCTTGATGCGTTCTGAGGATATTAAGAAATAAAAGAATAAAGACGGATACCAAAATCGTATTTATATCAATGATCAGGGACAAGTTGTAGGGTGTGGCTTTGTTGTAGTAGCTCAGGAGCACACTGATGAAATTCCAGTATTAGGCTGAATTCTGGGGCAGGTGAGGCTGATGGTGTGGTGAGACAATGGATGACCCGCATCTTCGCAAGACTACTGACCTCCCAGAGAGGAGGATGGACAGTGGAGAGGAACAGAATCTTCCTGCGTACTCTTTACCTATTTATAATTAGATAAGTCACTCACCTCTCTAAGAGTAGTATAAATAAAAGGGTTGGAGAAAACCACTGATGTAGCCTCCCCAAAGAAGCTCAAGGCATGTAGAAAGAGTCTGTCATTAACTCTTTCTAGTTGTACCAGGGAGTCAGTTACAGAGAGTTATGTTCAGCCTCTCTGAATGTTCTCATCTATAAAATGGAAATTATAATATCTCACAATATCTCATCTCGGGTATTTTACACGTCCTTGAAGAGCTTTTCAAATGCCTTCTACAAAATTCTCATGAATACTCAAGATAGAATTACTTACTCGTTCACAGAGATCAGATGGCTTTAAATATATTCTCCACCCCACAACACACACATAATTTAAAGAATCTTCTAAGCTGCTTTTCTACAAAAAGTCACCTCTTATTACTCAACCAATGTTTTCTCAATAACCCTCTAGGGTGGGTTCTGGTTCCAAATGGTAAATGTCTGAAACCACCATTTTCCAGCAAAAGAAAAAGCTGTCCACTTAAAGTCACTCCATGGAGGTCCCTATTTAAAACCCTTCCATGACTGTTTCCATGTGGGGTTGGACCAGCTTTAGAAAATGGCAAATATGCACATCAAAGTAGTGATTTTTAGAAAAGAGATTCTTCCATTTTCCTAATGAAAGACTAATTACTATATAGCCCAATGAGCCTGTGGTTGATCCTTTTGGGATGAAAATTTTTTTCGATTCTAGAAGAATTTTTGAAGTAAAAATGTTTTAAATGAAAGTATTAAATTATGCAATTATACATGTAGACTCTGCCATTGAACGAGTTATTTTCATGGTGTAGGCTGAATCCAGCATAAAAATATTTACTGCTCTGAAATGTCAATATGAAATAATCAGAATCTAAAATTAAATGTTTACTATATAATCAGCCTTCATTCATCCATCCACAGTGCTCCCTGAGAAACACTGATTACACTGAATTTGACCACCTGGATTCTCCTAATATTTTCAGGCTTAGGGGGAAAAAGTGCCAACATCTCACTCACAGGCCAACTAAAGGCTTTGTGGAGGAGGGAAGTGTGCAATGGTGGTGACAAGAGTAAGTTTCAAACACCCAAAAATACTGCCATAGAATGTTTGCCCCATAAAAAAAAATTGATATTTGAAACCTGTTCCTTGATGTGGTCGTTTTTGTAAGTGAGGCCTTTGATAGGATAGAATTCTTATAAATGAAATTGGTGCTCTTAATAAAGAGACCCCAGAGAGGTCTCTTGCCCCTTCTGCCATCTGAGGCCACAGCAAGGAGAAGAGGCCATCTGTGACCCAGAAAGTAGGCCTTCATCAGACACCTCATCTGCCAGAGCCTTGATCTTGGATTTGCTGAACTTCCCAGCCCCCGTAAGTGTGAGAAATACATTTCTGTTATGTTTAAGCCACCCATCACGTGGCATTCTGTTAAAGCATCCCAAATGCACCAAAGCACATACACACCAGAAGATAAGTCACTCTTATGATCTTCCCTGGCCACACGTCCTACGTCCAGCCTCAGTGCAGTAAGTTAGGACGTCTTCACATCTTCACCATCTCTCTGATAAAAACCATGTTAGGCAACAGAGACATCACAGGGAGCTCAAAATCTGGTGGGATAGGCAGAAAAACAGTCAACAACAGCGTCCTGTGATGAGTGCTGTGTTAAGAGTCAGCCTACTGGCAGGAGGTTAAAGCAGTCCAGAGGGCACCCTCAGACCCACTCTAAGATATTATTCCAGAATGATACCAAAGACTATTTTGTTTATTAAGTTCCTGTGATTGGAAACACAAAACCCAATTTTAATTTATTGTAAAGGCCTCATTTTCACATTTATTCCAAAAAGTAACACTGAGTCTGTAAATTCAATGACACAGAGTGAGGTTGACTGTAGTTGATAGCTATATGAAAGTGCCGGGAATGGCAAGAGATGACCCAGAAAGTCCTCAACGAGAAAGTAGAAGGCCTGGGCTTAAGTTGTACAATCTTGGGTTAAAAAGAAGTGGTCTTTCATAGCAACTGTTTTATTATTTGGAAAGGAAGGGAGCTAGACTACTTGATTTCCTAGGTTCCGTCCATGTCTGAGTACTTATGATATTAACATACGGTTCTCTCTCTCCCCCCACCTTCTCTTGTTAAAACAGATCCTAAAAATGCTTCAGCAGGGCATGATAATGGCCCAATTCAATGACATATTTCATTTGTTTATTCCGTGATCAATGAGGCCATATGACAACAGTTCAAGAGCATGGACTCCAGGGTCCATCAGAATTAGGTTTAAGTTCAAGCTTTGTCACTTTTCTGGCTAGGAAGCCGGGAGCAATTTAGTCAACTTTGCTGAATCTTTCATTTATAAAATAAGGAGGCTAAAGTTTATTTCATTGGAAGTTGTGAGAATTAAACAACGTAATGAGTGTAAGAACTTAGCACAGTGCTGGATGCAAGAGGCTAGTCATGAACAGTCTAGTATTTTGAGTGCTTCTGTGTGATATATGTGTCCAAGGTGCTGAATTCCTGGCTTAGATATGTAAATCCTATCTAGTACACAGGAAAGGTGACATAATGGAGGCATTAAGACAGCAGTGTCACAGCACAGGGGGAGTGACAGTGACTTAGACTATGAGGTAGAGGTGCAGCCCAGGGAAGGCTGCACAGAGATGGCAGTTTGTCAACAGAACACAATGTGCAAGCAAGGCAGGGGAAGGCAACGGAGGGACGTTGAGCAAAGGTGCAGGTGCCTAATGGTCTATGAGATTAGAAGATAATGGGCCATCTGATAGGGACACAGGCAGGACGAACGAGGCAGCCTGGGCTCACCTTGAGAAAGGTCTCACGAAGAAGTTTGGACTTTCAACTTTGAATGAGGACTCATCAAAGTTGGTTTGCTGTATAAAATTTTACACTTCAGATCTCTTACTGATCCAGACTCCTGAGAGCTCTGTCGCCTCATTGGTCTCAATCAGGAGTAGATAAACAGACCAAATCTGGCTGAGGCTGAAGATGAAAAGGGTGTTTACATTTTTAATGGTTGAATTTTAAATGTCTGTAGAAGTAACTGCATACGTGATACTTTCCCCTTTGCCGACATTCATAATGTATTTATTATTTGACCCACTAAGAAAAGCTTTCCTGATCGTGTTCTAAATGACCAATATCAAGCATAACATTTGTATTAAAAGGCCAAAAGGTTGATCAGAGTGCATAAATACAGCCATCCCCCATACCTTTAGGTTCTGCTTCTATGGATTTAGCCAACTATGGATTGGAAATTTGGGGGAGAAAGAAATCCACAAAGTTCCAGAAAGCAGAACTTGAACTTTCCACACACAGCGGACTCTGCATGACTGCATATGACTGAGTACATTGTGTTAGGCATTGTGAATCCTCTAGAGATAATTTAAAGTATATGGAAGGACGTGCACAGGTTATCTGCAAATACTACACCATTTTATATAAGAGAATTGAACATCACAGAGGGGGCTGGAACCAGTCCCCCACAGATATCAGGGTGAACTCTCTCACCTATCATGTGCCTGGAGATGTCTTCTTTCTGAAAACATCCCTTCACATCCAACATACCTTTTAACATTATGCCACAAGTTTGGAACTTAATGGCTAGAACCACTCCTCCCTCCCTTGTTAGGTCACTCAGGTATACTTTACCGTCTCCCTTAGATCTTATGATAATTACACACTATGATTTTTATGTTGTCTTACCATTATTTTTTCCCTACAGGTAGCCCACAATACTAATAACACATATTTTCTCAGCCTGCAAATAAGAATTTCTCTCCTTTCTAAGTCACCAAGATTGCAAGTTTGTACAGGATTTATATTAGCCAAACGATAGGTGATTAATCCATGTACAACAGAGACATCAAATAATACCTAAAACAAGGGGGAGCATATTTCTCTACCTCCCACAATAGTTCTGGGGTAATTGACTGGGGCTGAAAGGGTGCCTCTGCTCCATAAGGATTTGCAGGGATCCAGGCTTCTTTGGTCCTTTTGCTGCTCCAACCCTTTTCTGAATGGTACAAGATGATTCCTGACCACCTTGGGTTTAAAGCACTTCAAGTTAAAGATGGGGAGAGCATAATACCTACCTTGTAACATGACTGTTGCAAAATTATAGGTGTGTAATTTCTCCAATGAGCAGTGCTACAGCCATAAATTATTATTAATAAGGAGGAAATTGCAAAAGGTGTGGTGAATAAAAATAATTTCAATGAAGCTGAATTGTGAAATAAATATACAGATGCATTTTTCATCTTCTCTACCGTCCTAGGAATATGATGCCTGTTATCATAATGAGTATACCACAACAGTTGCACAGGAGAGCGTTTTTTTTATTATGTTTTGTTATGAGCCACAGAGTGTCTTAAGGATTTTAATTCTAGTAAATTCTCAATTTTATGCATAACTCAACAGCAGATTCTTCAAATCCCTGTACTGCTTTTCAGACTTTTTGCCTGTAGCCAAATCCTATTAAATATATTTCTATGTCATGTTGTGCTTAAATCATCTGGCAGGACAGGGCCTTCCTTAGAAAATGACACCTTCCTTGCAGGAGGCTTCTATCGCAATCACCTTACACAGAAATCATATCTTGTAGTTTGTCTCTGTGGAAATGGGCAACATTGTTAAAAATTTATTTTTGCTGCAAGAAAATCTGATTCTTGGTTTATTGCGTCAAACAGTTGCTGGTATATAGTGCTGGGCAGCTGTCCAGCTGTGAGGTTCACATAAATTAATTTAACCCTGGGATACACTGTGAGGCCAATTAGAATGTTCCCTCCAGGTACAGAGTAAGTTAAGAACAATTTTCATGGTGGCGGTGGGGGTGGTGTCCATATAATTTGATGATGCCCAGAGTCATTTTAGGAATGTTTTCCAAATAGCAAGATATCATGTAAAATACATTTTTGACAGCTCAAAAAAAATATATATGTATACACATCTATATGAGAATAGTGCTGAAGAAAAATCACAATAATACTTATGTATATATTGGTTTACAGAATGTGACATGTGCTTTTCAGAGCAATTTAAATCATTTGACAAAAATAGTATTGAATTCTATCAAAAATATCTCTTTTCCTGTCTCCTCGTCTTCCTTGCTTAGGATGTTTTTGACTGAAAAAGGGTTGACTTGGCTAAGAGTTGTACATTGCCTACTTTAAAAGTAAAAACATAAAATTAAATATCCTAGATTGGTATTTTTCAACTTTTTTATCTCATGGCCCTCTTGAACTTATAGTTAAACTTCAGCAGAACACTTAAATTTTGTTGGTCAAAAAAAAAAAAAAAAAAAGTGAAGAAAAGAATATATTGACCATGCTTCAAACTTCTTTTGAAAATAATTTAATAAATGATCTTCAAATTTTTTCACGGCACACTCAAAATCCCCTTGGGCACACCAGTGTGCTGTGGAACGTCAATTGAAAATTACCGTTCTAGATATTTGATGTACCTCCTGTGGTGCTCAGGACCTGCCTTAGAGAAATGTTCAATTAATGATCCAACATTGTAGTCACTTTAACTAAAGGAACCAGTGCAATCATGAACGCTGTCATAAAAGCTGGCATAGATGTTTCATAGCTTTACCCATTTTAAATTTGACGTGTGATTTAGAATAAACATATTTCAATGTTTAGGATCATTATAAAATATATAAGAGAATTTAAGATCATTATAGAGTTCTCATGCCCCAGATAAGAAGTCCGATGAACACTCCAGGGGTCTTTAGACATAGAATTTGAGTAGCACTCAATTAAATTTCAAAGTTGCTTTTCTCAAGGTTAGATGAACTCTTTTTAGCATCTGGAAAGTCGTCTTCTTCTTTTTTTTTTTTTTAAAGGGGTAGTTTTTTGTTTGTTTTTTTTTTGTTTGTTTGTTTGTTTTTATAGAGACAGAGTCTCACTTTATGGCCCTTTGGTAGAGTGTCGTGGCATCACACAGCTCACAGCAACCTCCAGCTCCTGCGCTTAAGCGATTCTCCTGCCTCAGCCTCCCGAGTAGCTGGGACTACAGGCGCCCGCCACAACGCCCGGCTATTTTTTTTGTTGCAGTTTGGCTGGGGCTGGGTTTGAACCCGCCACCCTAGGCATATGGGGCTGGCGCCCTACTCACCTACTCCACAGGCGCCGCCCTGGAAAGTCTTCTTGTCTTAATTTCTATTTCAGCTGAAACATGTTTGTTCTGAGGCAATGTCAGATGTGTTTCACAACACAGGCTTCGAGGTCAGACCCCCGTTTGAGTCATGACTTTGGCCTGGGCATGGGAAATACTTTGGCCCCCACCTGTCCTGCCAACTTCCCTCCCCTTACTATTTGTTTAACCTACTCATAGTCCTCTCTCAGAACTTAGCTCAAACACAATTCAGAGTATGCTTTTCTTCAACTCATAGTAAGATGGGTCTCTGTTGCATGCAGTCTGACGGTTAAGTTCACAAACTCATCCTAGAAAGAGAGCTGTCACTGTGGCCACCTTCAAAGTACTTGGGAAGCTATGCACCAATCCCAGTGCCTAGTCCTTTCTTCAAAGCAATTTTAGAACCCTTTTTCTGGAATTACCATCGGAACTGTTGTCAGACAAGGTTTGACAATTAAGTTCACAGACTTGCCACCTTGCGCTTATGTTGGCAACACTGTACAAACAATTTGATAAGGTTTCATAACCTTAGTATATCAGTGTCTCACAGCTGTGTTTGTGTCCATGTGTGGTGGTGTCTTACTGAGTGGCATTTGTTATTGCTGTTTTGTATTTCTGTGTGCCATGTTATGATGGCTTTGATAGGTATTCCAGAAAAAGAGTTCCAGAATTGCTTTGAAGAGCAGACAAGGTGCTGATGTCAATGCATAGTTTCCCAAGGGGAGCATTCACAGGTGACCGTAGTGATATTCAGCAATGAGATATGTGGAACTTTTTCTAGGATGGGTTTACAAACTTAATTTTAATAGTAACAGTGATACAATGACTAACATTTACTGAACATTTATTATGTACCAAGCCCTATGCCAGGGGTTTTACCTGTGTTACCTCATTGAAGCCTCACTTACCCCTATGAGGTAGGTACTACCATGGTCCTTGTATAGATGCAGAAACTCAAACAGTGCTGTTTGGTAGAAGTACCATGCAGGCCACACAGGTCATTTAAAAATTTCTAGTATCCACATTAAAAAAGGAAAAAGCATTTAATTTAAATAATATCTTACACAATGTACTGGTTAAAGTGGCACATGGTCTTCTAAAAGAATGAAGTTGACCTTAGTGGGAAAATATTTTATATTGGTTCTATTTTTAAATTATAACTGATTAAAATGAAAATCAAAAAAAAGAAATCAGTGCCTCAGTCACACTAGCCATTTTTTGCATGCTCAGTAATCTTTTGTATCCAGGAACTACCATATTGGCTAGCACTAGCCTGCTGTGGTCATTCAGAAGCTCATTTGGTAAATATCTACTAAGTATCTATGACAAGGCAGGTGCTGGGCTGGTCTCTGGAGATAGTAGTATACAAAACAGAAACAAATCACTGCTGTGGTGAAGCTTTCATGATAAAGGGATGAGAGACGCAATAAACAAAATAATTAACTACCAATTATGTCAGGTGCTATTAAGCCCTGTGAAGAAGAAATCACCAGGACAGTTGGGAAGGCGCGGGGCCCTGTGCATAGCAACCCAGGCTGCACACTGTCCACCTCCAAGGGGCATGATTCATGTCGACTGTAATGTGAATACCACTCCTTGGAGCTGTGCAGAGTGGCGGTGCTGAGGATGTGGGCTGCCATCTTATACGGGGTAATCAGGGAAGGTTGTTCAATAATAGATTTGTTTTAGCAAAGATTTCAAGGCAGTGAGGGAAGAATGTCTGGAAGAGGTTCTATTTGGTCAGAGAAGGGGCTACCAGGTCAAAAGCCCCAGGGCAGGAAGAGCACCCAGCGTGTTGTAGGGGCAGCAAAGGAGCAGAAATGGGAAGAGCGTACCGAGCCGGGGGAGCGTGAAGGGAGATGAGGCCCCAGCCTCAGCCAGAAGCTGGATCCAGGCAGAGGCCTCCTGGCCGTGATAAATACATTGGCTTTTAATTGGCTTTTCTACTGAGTATGGAAAACAATGACAAGATCTTTCTCTGTCTTTCTCCAAAAATTAGCCTCGCTGCTTTGTTGCGAATACACTGAAGAGGGATGATAAGTTGCAGGAAACCACCGAGCCGCAATAAGCAAGGTGAAGGATCGTGGTGGTTCAGAACAGAGTTGCAGCTCGAGAAATAGTGAGAAATGGTTGGACTCTGAATCTATGTTGAAGGTACAGCCAATAGGATAGATAAACGTTGGCAGATTAGACATGGGGTTTGAAAGAAAAAGAAACTCAAAATGACTCCAGAATCGTTGGCCTGAGCAAACTTACAGAAGGGTGCTGCGTTTTCTGACCTCACACTTTGCACAAACACTTTCTAGGCAGCACCAAACCACCTACATCTCTGCCTTTCCCCTTCTCTTGTCCAGGAAACAACCATCCACGCCAAGATTATTTCTCAGGAAGCTAAGTGATCAGTTCCAACATTGTTGGCCCCATACATGTGGCTCCAATTTGTTTTACAAATCTAAAGTAGGTGGGGGAAGGACATCAGTGAATTATATTGTGTGTGCTTGCCTTGGTATTCTCTTCCAGTGTCTTTTCTGTTCATTATGGTTATCCTCCTCCTTTCTTTCCCCTGAGCACACATTAAAAAGATAAAGAAATATCATTTATCTTCCTATTTCCTTGCATGGTTTTCTGTAGCTGAATATGCTCTTCATAAAATTGATTTAAGGTCCCTATCAGGCTTTAAGTTGATTGTGAACTACCTTTAACTTCTATCGCTGTATTTTTTTTCTAGCAACCTTCTCACCTTTAGACAGGTAAATGGGCAAATGATCCTCTAGCTCGCTCTGTGCTAAAGGTTATCTTCTGTAGACTTTCCTAAGGGCACAAGAATTTCAAAAATGTTTCTATTTTTATTTCATAGAGGAGGTTTTCCACATTGAAAAAGTACCCATCCTCATTAAAGGAAATGTGAGATAGTCAGGTGCACGTATGCACACAAACTGTTAAAAAAAACAGAAAAAGGGAAGGAAAAGCGAAGGCTGTGATCCAAATTCCTTTACAAATTGTTGATGTATTTCCCTGCCATATATTTCTGATTATGTGTGTGTGTGTTTGAGTGTATACACATTTATTTGTTGTAAGTCATACCTTTTTACTTAAAAAATCACACGGATGCTATTTTACTATGTAACATTCTAAAATACTGCTTCAATAGCTACATGTTATTTTGAAATGAGAAGTTACTCCCTTACAAATACACATTTAAGTTGTTTCCCATTATCCTGTCACCAATTTTGCTACACTGAGCATTTTTGTTTATAATGTAGAATTGGTATTTAGAGATTTCTTTAGTCAAAAATTCCCAAAAGTAAAATCATTTAATCAGGCAATAGTTGCAAGTATTTAAGGTTGCTGACATATTTTAGAAAAATATTGTACTATTTTGAACTTTCACCTATAAATGTCTGTAGAAATCTTTCTCTCCCTAATAGCCCTGAGTATTAAGTAGTTGTCTCTTTTTATTTAAACTATGTAAATTTTATAGGTTAAAAAAAGCTACCCAATTTTATTAATTTTCTCATATTTCCTTCTAAACAATTTCCACGTTTGATTATTCATTGTATTATTTTATTCATGCCCTTTCTTCATTTATCTATTGAAGATATCAAATGTCTTCTTAACTTTTTATAGACTAAAACTATTATATTTATCATGCAAGTAGGATTTTGCAGAATGTTTTCCATATTTTCATGCTGTTTTATGGCGTGAGTTTTAATATAAATCTGCGAAAGTCAGTGTCCTTCAAAGTGGTAATAAATACTTAGGGTAGAAATTTTAGAAAATACAAATAAGCAAAAAGAAGAAAATAAAATACTTCTACTCATTCTTCAATGATAACCATTTAGAACACTTGATACATTTTTTCACCTTTTTCTTATATACTCAAGTATTTTTTAAAAAGCAGGCTCATGTTATACATTCTACTGTCCTATTTTTTCCGCTTAAAATGATTACAGAATATTTTAATGGCTTCTTATCATTTTATTTCTTCTATAATATGAATAGATAAAATTATTTATTCAGAGCACTGTTTTGAAACTGTTAATTTCTAATATTTGCTGTTATAAAGATATGTAGACATCTTTATGGCTAAATATATCCACAATTATCTACTTAGCATAAATTTTCCTAAAAGTGGATAATAAGTTTAACCACATTTTAAGATTTTTTTGCTATATATTACCAAATTGCCCTTTAAAATCTGTGTTTTAAGTTTCTGGCACTGAATTTATCTAACTTAAAGTTCAAAAAAATTTTTTTGAGATACAGTCACTTTGTTGCCCTGGGTAGAAGGCAGTGGCCTCAGCCTTGTTCACTGCAACCTAAAACTCCTGAACTCAAGAGATCCTCCTGACTCAGCCACCTGAATAGCTGGAACTACAGGCACCCGTCATGATGACCAGCTAGTTTTTCCACTGTTAGTAGTGATGGGGTCTCACTTTTGCACATGCTGGCCTCACATTTCTGAGCTGAAGTAATCCTCCTGCCTTGGCCTCCCAGAGTGCTAGGATTACAGGTGTGAGTCCCTGTATCCAGCCTAAAATTTTTACATAGAACCCAAAATAATTTAGGAGGAAAAATTTACCTGGCAATTCGTGTGTTGGAAAAGAAAGATAAATAAATACACAGTGTGCCAAGAATCCAAACTTGCAGAGCAGATAGCTCACAATTTACAAGTCTAAGAGTTATTTGAGTACATTTATATGGCTTCTTTCCTACATGTACTATAGCAAATTGAGTTTTAAATTCAATTATTTGCTTTGTCTACATAAACTTGACTTTGTGCCCACAAAGCAATATTTTCCAGATCAACTAAAAATGGAGAAGCAATGGCTCGGAGAACTAATAAATGCTAACATGCACCAAACCATTGCCACATCTATTTTTTTTTTTTTCCATTTAATCCCAGAACAGCCTCATTTTGCAAAAGAGCAAGCTTCAGGACTGCTGAGGGGCTTGCTCTAGGCCACACAGCAGTGAAGTTGCAAAGCTGAGATCAGTTGGACTCCAGAGAAGCATGCTTGTTACTACTCAGTGTTACCTCCTTATAAACTCTCACACTTCCACAGGAATTTGGTCCTGTACACCCCACATCCTATCAACTTTCACTTGTATTTACATTTGTATTCACTATTGAGACCTTCGAGAACTGAGCACAAGTTCTAGTTGCAGCCTCTGGTCTCTCTCCATTCCTGTTTATTTCAATTAGGCCATTGTAAAATTGTACAGAGAAACCTAACACAAAAGACTTTAGTATTAATAAAGATTAATCACATGTGTGCTATAAGGTAATATGCACTAACACCAGTAGTGGTCGTCTACATAGCCTGAGATGTGTCTTAACATGTCTATTATTCAACATTGAGCCATGGGTTGTGTGTTTTTTTAAACCATATGGTGGAAAATATTGAGAGAGAAAAATAGTCAACTCGCATCACCATAGAAAATTTAAAACATATAATTAACAAAGTAGAATATTATACAGTATAGTGAGACAGAAAAGCAATCAAGTCATAAGTGGTCAAGTTACTGATGTTTGTTTTAAACGTCAGTGGAAGATCTAAAGTCCTAAGTCCTTTGAATCTCACCTGGGCCTCTTACTGATGTATAACTCTGAAAAAGTTCCTTCTTAATTCTGAACTTCTATTTACCCTTCTTTAAAATATAATTATGTTTTTTCAAATGCGTAGGAAGGTTGAGTTCCGTATCAAGTAGGATAATTCTCATTGCAAAGTGATATTGAAATATTGGCAAAGGAAAAACAGAAAGAAGTTAGAATGTCAATATAATAGCCAAGAATGAATTTCCAATGACTCCCCCGCCCCATAGATTTGTACCCATGCCATGTCCTTTGATGCCTGGCGGCGCCACCTAAGCGGGTCTCTCCATCTGGACTGCAATATTCCCTTGCCCATCTGGACTGGACTAGTCTCTTTGTCACCTAGGAGCCCAGATGAGATTCTGCTCACGCATCACCTCCTTGAGAAGCAGCCCTGTGTCTCTGCCAGGTCTGCCACCAGATGCTAAATGTTGCTTCCACTGTGCTTACCTAACACTGTGTACGGGACACTAAAGAATGGTTCTCTCATTGCCCGACATGTTTGTGTACCAAATGAATAAGTAACATGACACTTGCTAACAAGTTTTGTTTTTTTAAGCTAAAAGATCTGTTCCCCTTTACTCAAAAAAAAAAAAAAAACAAAACCAGAGCACTTAATAAACCAACCCTGAGCACCCAGGAATCTCTCTGAATTCCCTCTGGGGGTTCAGCTGTTGTGCAGATGAGAAGCTAGATATTCTGCAAAGCATAGAGTATTTCATGCCCACAGTTACTCTCACACCCCAACATTCCTTCTACTACTGGGACAAAAATTCACATAGGGACCTCTCCTTTCAAAATAACCCTCTCCCAGAAGCCGACAGCAGCCTGCTCTCTGCATCCTTACGTACCACAGTCACAAGTTCACCCAACCACAGATCAAAAATATCTGGGGGAAAAAATTAAAATAATAATACAATCATAAGAAGAAATACAAATCTTAAAATATAGTAGAACCCCTATTTATACAGCATTGAGATTGTGTTGGGTATTATAAGTATCTAGAAATGATTTAAAATATACATGAGGGTGACAGGGGGCTGTAAACTCATACCAGCCCACTTTGTGTAAGGGCCTTAAGCGTTTATAGATTTGGGATCAGTGGACCCCGTCTTCTGCAGGAGAACTAAATACTGTCGTCTTCTTTTTTTTTTCTTTTTTTTTAAACAGGATATATATATTTTTTATTAAGTCATACATAGATCATAAACACATTTATGTCATTATGGGATTCGAAGTGTTGATTATTTGTACAAATTGGAGTGCCTACATCCTACTAATCAGCATAGCTTTCACCTCATTGACCCCATTACAGCATTAAGACTTCCTTCTATAAGAGAGATTTACAAAGACCCACTGGGTAAAGTCACGATCCAGCCAAGTTGTAGCATTTTATCTCTGGAGACAATGGTAGAGAAAGACTCATCATACTTGATGTCAGCTTGGACAAGAGAGGGTCACAACAGTCCTGCAAGATAAGAATTATCCCCATTTTATAGTTAGGGGCATTGAGGCCAGTTCAGTGCCATGGCCAAGGCTGCATAGGCAGGGCCAACACATGACCACAGCTCCTAGCCTCTCAACTACCCTGTGGTGCCTCCTACTTGCCAGCAGTCTCACCGTAAGAATGATTTGCTTCCACGTTTTTTTTATCCTATGCAAATGCACTCTCACATTCTACTGTTCCTTTACCTGAGCTGAATGTTCTGTGTTTTGATAGTTGAAGCTTCACACCACCGTGAGTCCTCCGCATTCTCAGGAAGCCAGCTTTGGGAGCACATTTGCATGGAAGACAGTTGCTAGGAGTGAAGGACTTGGGCTCAGTGGGAAGAGGGAGCAGAGACCACGGTCACAGCAAAGACACTGACTTCAGCCAAACCTGGGGGAAGCTCTGAAGCTGACAGGGTCCTTCAGGGTTGTGACCTGACCTCCAGTCATTGGGTGTTGGCAGCCCAGGGGAAGGGGTTATTCCCCTGAGAGAGGACATGCCCTTCAGCCCAGGGCAGCCAAGGAAGCAGGTCCTTGGCTGCAAGCTGTCAGTGGGCAGCACTCTCAGCCTCCCGACAGAGCTGCCCTGGAGGGCTGCAGTATGGCAGAGACGCTGTACAGCGTAAGCTTTGACACCCCAAGGCAATCACCTGCTGCTCCCTCCATCTCTCTTTTGCCATCAGTGCTTGTGGGAACTATCTACCAAAAGGGTCACGACAGGGCCCCCTACCTAAGGTGTCTCCCAAGAGTCCAGCAAGCACCAGGCAGTAAGCAGCCTGCATCTGGGGGCCAATAAGAGGCTGGACAAACACAGTTTGGTGGGAAAGCCTGTACTAAGAAAAGGAACTTTATGTTGCCGTTCTCTGCATGTGTTCCATTTGTTCTCTCTGCTTGTTTCTGGGGGCTGATAGGTGAAAGTTCCAGCGTAGTTCTTGGTAGGTAATAGGCCCTCAATGAAAGCAAACTCTACCCTCTTCTCCCTGCATTTATAACGGGAGTGTTGGGTTAGACATTGTCTAATCAGGTTCTTGAACCCATCCTGGGGTATTATAATGGGTTCTTGGATTTTATTTCATTTTTATTATGTATTTATCTTACTTTATTTTTTTATCCGTTTTATTTATTTTATTTTTATTTTTTATTTTTTGAAATGGACTCTCACTCTCTTGTGCAGGTGGGAGTGCAGGGGCCCAGACGTCTCTCTCTGCAGCTTTGAACTCCTGAATTCATGCGAGCCTGAACTTCCCAAGTAGCCTACAGGTGTGGGCCGCTGCACCTGGCTAATTTTTATTATGTGTTCTTTGTTGCCTAAGTTAATAAGCTTTAGCTTTCATTTGATCCCCAAAACCATGAAATTTCATAGCTGTAGCAAGCCTCTGTGGTAGTCCAACCCTCTTGTTTTACTCATGAGTGAATGAGCGCATTGATGGGGGTAGAGAAGGAAATTGACTTGTTCAAAGTCACACAACAAGTGATGACAGAGTGGAGAACATCTTGTGTTTTCTGACCTATCCTGAGGTTCATCACCCTCCCCCTGATACGCAGGCTGACTCCAGCTGCTGCCGGTCCATTCCGGCCTGGAAGGCTACATGATTTGCTTTTCTTATGGTGACATTATTCTAGCATGTAATATCTGTGTTTAAGGCAATGACCTGAGAAATACTTTTATTTCCAGTGCAGCACTTACTTTGCAGGGTTTATTAATTTTATTTATGTATTTGATTTCTCAAATGAAATAAACTAATTAGTAGGACAATTTACTGGTGTGTGCTGCCAGGGGTGCTTATCTGACTGCGGCATCAGCAGATCAGCTTTCTGCCCTGTTGCCCTTCATTTCAGCCATCAGACACACAGAGTGGGCAGCCCTGTGCTGGGGGCTTGTGCCTCCAGGGAGCATCTGAAGATGTCACGTTGTGGGACAAAGGAGCTTTCACACAGGAGCTTCCCGGAATCCTGTCCTCAGAAAGGCTGTTGCATAAAGGGGTGGGCGTGGGAGATCAGGGCTGGAGTGCCTAGAAGGAAAATTTCCAGGATTTGGGGCAAGCTTTGTAGAAGCATTGGAAGTCACAGCCCACAGGCCCGGATTCTAGCCGGAGTAAGAGTGAAGCACAGAGGGAGCTGGGAGACCAACAGGCAGACAAGAGACCTGGGAGCATTGCAAAGTGTGAGAGCAGAGGGACAGAAATGCAGGAAGACCCAGAATCGTTGCAACAAACAGGGAAGTAGAGCCAGAGTTTAGTTTGGTGCTTTTTGTTTTGTTTTGTTTTTCATTGGCTTTAATGTAAAGTGTCTGAATTCCCTCCCAGGTGGCCGGATCTCTCACACTAGGCAATTCTTTGACCCTGTTTACCTATCTGTTCTCATTGGGTTGTGACCACCAGTCTATCACCAGGGTCAAAAAATGTGTCTGGGATATAAAAAGGGCTTGATAAACATTTGTTAAATGGGAATTAATGCATGGATGGTTAAACCAGTGAACAGGGAAGTGAGTCTGAGAGTTACTGCACTCCAAGACCCAGGACAGGATGACATTCACCTGTTGTCTTTGATGTAACGAACACAACACAACCAGAGATAACCTCTTCAAACATTTTTTATTACAAAATCATTCAACAGACCAAAGAAATATCTAGTATAAAAGTATCTAACTCCTCTCAACTAATCTTTCGGGCATATCCGTGCACTCTCCACATGTGAACGTACCCACCTGGGGAGCAGGTGCAGGGTGTCAGTATCCTGAACAAGATGAGCCCTCTGCTTGCCTAGGGGCTGCCTTGCAGCTGGGAATGCTGTCACTGTCTTGGCTGCTACTGAGCTGCCACATTAGATACGGCATGAGGGCTCTGGTTGCATCAAGTTCCAAATCTCTGGCTAGGGACTGGCTGGAACATTCAGAAGGAGGTGTCCCGTGGAGCTCAGGATACTCACTCTTTGAAACAGGGAGTTCTTCTTAGTAAAGTATCTCAAGAATGGAAGAAAAAGTACCCAATGTACTCAGCCCTA
>CAUYPK010014127.1:0-29269 GCA_963574355.1 Loris lydekkerianus
TCTACTATAAATCGATAGTGATCAAAACTGCATGGTACTGGCACAAAAGCAGAGAAATAGATGTCTGGAACAGAATAAAGAACTAAGAGATGGATCCAGCTACTTACCGTTATTTGATCTTTGACAAGCCAATTAAAAACATTCAGTGGGAAAAGATTCCCTATTTAACAAATGGTGCTGGGTAAACTGGCTGGCAACCTGTAGAAGATTGAAACTGGACCCACACCTTTCACCATTAACTAAGATAGACTCTCACTGGATAAAGATTTAAACTTAAGACATGAAACTATAAAAATACTTGAAGAAAGTGCAGGGAAAACTCTTGAAGGAATCGGCCTGGGTGAACATTTTATGAGGAGGACTCCCCAGGCAATTGAAGCAGTACCAAAAATATACTACTGGGACCTGATCGAACTGAAAAGCTTCTGCACAGCCAAGAACATAGTAAAGCAAGCAGACAGCCCTCAGAATGGGAGAAAATATTTGCAGGTTGTACCTCCGATAAAGGTCTAATAATAACCAGAATCCACAGAGAACTCAAATTTATTAGCAAGAAAAGAATACATGAGCCCATTTCAGGGTGGGCAAGGGACTTAAAGAGAAACTTCTCTAAAGAAGACAGACGCAAAATCTACAAACACTGCTCATCATCCTTAATCATCAGAGAAATGCAAATCAAAACTACTTTGAGATATCACCTAACCCCAGTAAGAGTAGCCCACTTAACAAAATCCCAAAACCAGAAATGTTAGCGTGGATGCGGAGGACAGGGCACACTTCTACACTGCTGGTGGGAATGCCCACTAATATGTTCCTACTGGAAGGATGTTTGGAGAATACTTAGAGACCTAAAAATAGACCTGCCATTCGATCCTGCAATTCCTTTATTAGGTTTATACCCAAAAGACCAAAAGTCACAATATAACAAAGACATGTGTACCAGAATATTTATTGCAGCCCAATTCATAATTGCTAAGTCATGGAAGAAGCCCAAGTGCCTATCTACCCACAAATGGACTAACAAATTGTGGTACATGTATACCATGGAATACTATGCAGCCTTAAAGAAAGATGGAGACTTTACCTCTTTCATGTTTACATGGATGGAGCTGGAACATATTCTTCTTAGCAATGTATCTCAGAAATGGAAGAAAAAGTATCCAATGTACTCAGCCCTACTATGAAGCTAAATTATAGCTTTCACATGAAGGCTATAACCCAACTATACCACAAGACTATGGAGAAAGGGCCAAGGAAGGGGAAGGGAGGGGGGAGGTTTTGGTGGAAGGAGGGTAATGGGTGTGGCCACATCTATGGTGCATCTTAGAATGGGTACAGCCGATTACACTAATGTACACAGCTAGGATTGAACAATAAAAAAAAAAAATTAATTAACATAAAAACCCCAAAAAACACAAAGTTAGAAGTTGCTGGGGGGAGGGGCTATGAGCTAAGAGGATTTGGTTAACAGGTATTGTTTTATTTTTTCAACATGACTGTAGACTGGTTGAATAAGAATATAAATGGAGTAAACACTACTGAAATGTATACTTAAAAATGGTTAAGACTAGGTGGCGCCTGTGGCTGGCCCCATATATAAGGGTGGCCGGGTTCAAACCCGGCCCCGGCCAAACTGCAACAAAAAAATAGCTGGGTGTTGAGGCAGGGGCCTGTAGTCCCAGCTACTCGGGAGGCTGAGGCAAGAGAATAGCCTAAGTTTAAGAGCTGGAGGTTGCTGTGAGTTTTGACGTCACAGCACTCTACTGAGGGCAACAAAGTGAGACTCAGTCTCTTTAAAAAAGTAAAAAAAGGTTAAAATTATAAATTTAGTGGTATATTTTGCCATAATGTCTACATGATGCCAGCATTTTATTTTTGAAGCTCAAAATGTTGCAGCTTTGTTAATCTAAGTTCAAATAATAAACTAGTAACTATTATCTGAATAAACTTAAATTTACATTTTAAAAAATCTGAAAAATCCTATTACTTTTTGAATAAAATTCACAATTAAAAATATTTCCAGACCTGGCGTGGTGCTGGCTTATGCCTGTAATCCCAGCACTTGGGAGGCCAAGTTGGGTGGACTACCTGAGCTCACAAGTTCAAGACCAATGTGAGCAAGAATGAGATTCCATCTCTAAAAAAAAACTGGGCACTGTGGCGGGTGCCTGTAGTCCCAGCTACCTGGGAGGCTGAGACAAGAGAATCATTTGAACGCAAGAGTTTGAGATTGCTGTCAGCTAAGATGCCACTGCACTCTACCAAGGGTGACCAAATGAGACTCTGTCTCAAAAAAAAAGTTTTCCACACACACAAAGATATTACAGATGCAGATGGTTTCACTAGCGAATTATATCAAGTATTTAAGGAAAAAAATAACACCGTTATACAAACTCTGTTACAGAATAAGGAAAAAGTAAATATACCTCAATTTGAGATACCAGAAAAACTCAGGCACCAAAACCTAATCAAAACATTATGAAAAAGTAAAATCATAGGGTAAAGTCATTCATGAAGATACACCCAAAATTCCTAAGAAAATGTTACATTTAATTCAGCAATATACCAAAAGCATGAGTTTGCATTAGGAATGAAAATTAGGTTAATAGGCGGCGCCAATGTCTCAGTGAGTAGGGCACCAGCCCCATAGACCAAGGGCGGCAGGTTCAAACCCAGCCCCGGCCAAACTGCAACAACAACAACAAAATAGCCGGACATTATGGTGGGCGCCTATAGTCCCAGCTACTCTGGAGGCTGAGGCAAGAGAATGGCCTAAGCCCAAGAGCTGGAGATTGCTATGAGCTGTGATGCACGGCACTCAACCGAGGGCAACAGAGTGAGACTCTGTCTGTAAAAAAAAAAAAATTAGGTGGATGAAAGTATACTAAAATGGCACCTGAATCATTTGTTTTTAAATTTTTCTTTCTTATATTAAAAAAAAAAAACCTCTAGGTCACAGTTTTGGCTCTGCCTTCACCAACTATTTAATGTCCTTGAATTTGTTTCCTGATCTATGAAATGGGAGTAATACCTGACCTGTCTCTTTGTATGAATCTTGTCAAGATCATTAGAAAATGTACAACAGCTAAAATTTATCAAGTTCTTATGATGTCTCAGGCAATGTGTTACATGTTTTTACATACATTATCTCTTTTAATCTTCATACCAACCTACAAAGAAAGGAATTATTTTACAAATGAAGAAAAGTGAAGTGATTTGCTTGAAATTTTACAGCTAGCAAGGAGAAGAACTGGGATTGTAACCTGCCATGCTGGACTCTGATCTGTTCCATTAATGTATTTGCCCATCCTTTAACCAATACCACACTGTCTTGAGTACTGTAGCTTTATTATAAGTTTTAAAGTTGGGTATTGTCAGTCTTCTAAGTTGTCTAGGATCTGAGTCAATAAGTATTCCGATCTGACTTAAATTTTTATTTATTTGTATATATTTTTTGAGACAGAGTCTCACTTTGTTGCCTTTGGTAGAGTGCCATAGCATAACAGCTCATAGCAACCTCAAAGTCTGGGACTAAAGTGATTCTCTTGCCTCAGCCTCCCAAGTAGCTGGGATTATAGACACCCACCACAACGCCCAGCTATTTTTTTAGAGATAGGGTTTCACTCTTGCTCAGGCTGGTCTTGAACTCCTGAGCTCAAGCAATCCACCTGCCTCAGCCTCCCAAGTGCTAGGATTACAGGCACAAGCCACCGTGCCTATCCTGACTTAAATTTTTAAAAAAGGATCACTCCAATGGCTGTATGAATAATTATATGTAAGGGTACAAGCAGAAAGACCACTTAGCAGGCTATTCTACTGTCTAGGCAAAGGATAATGTTGGCTAGGACTACTGGGAGAGTGATCTGGTTGTCAAAAATATTTAAAAGGTAAGTCTGACAGTAAATGCTAATAAATTAGATGTGGGGCATGAGAGTAAAGAATTCTCAAGGCTTTTTGGTCTAAGCAACTAAAAAAAAAAAAAAAGCAAGTGTCATTTACTGAGCTAGGAAAAAGTGATAGAAACAGTTGGAAATGAAACCAAGAAAACTTTTAGGACATGTTAAGTTTGAGATGTCTACAAGTAGGGATCTGTCTCGTAGGTAGTTTGATTAATGTGGAATTCAGGGAAGATGTCCAGTCTGGAGTGTAAATGCGGGTGTCCTCATCATGTAAGTGGTATCTAAAACCACTGAATTAGAGTAGATCACTCAGAGTGTGGCATGGACACAGAAGAATAGCAAGCCTTGGGATACTACCAATGTTTAGAGATCGGGAAAATGAAAGCAGCAATGAAATCAGGAAAGTAACAGACAGCCAAGGTTGGACGAGGACCTGGAGAAAGTCATACCCAAAAAACCAAGTGGAAAAAAAAGTGTTTCGAGAGGAAAACAACTTAATTAGATGCGACTAACATGCCAACTAAAATAAAGGTTTAGAAATTGACTACTGAATTTAGCAAAGTCTTAACTGACTTTGATGAAAACAATGTGAGTAAAGCGGTAGCGACAAAAATCCAACTGAAGTTCAAAAAGAACAGCCAGAATGTGATCAAGCCTTTAGATCCACTAGCAGTTTACAGAACTTAAGAGAATTATGTTAAATTACATTGCAAAGATGGAACTAGAAACTCTAAAAGGACTAACAACCCATAAATTGCGGGGAGTGGGAAGGGTTGAGGAGAGAAAATTTATAGATTAAAATACACTTAAAAGATATATTAATCAATCACAATGTGTGGAACTTATTTGGATACTGACTCAAACACGGGAAAAAAAGGCAAAGTATTAAAAAAAAGTAATATTTGAGACAAGTAGAAATTTGAATAATGACTGGATAATTTGATGTAATTATTTTTATTATTTTGCTGTGATAATGGCAGTGTCTATATTTTTTAAGGTCCATATCATTTATAGATGTCTACTAAACATGACTAAAGTCACAATATGTCTAGAATATGCTCCAAAATAAAAAATACAAAGGAGGGGAAAGTAGAAGGGACATGATTGGATATGGGTTGACGACTGAGTTTGAGTGATGAGTACTGGGGAGTTTATTATACCATTCTATTTGCATACATCTGAAATTCTCTCTAATAAAACGTCTTGAAAAAATAGGAAGAGGCTGATGGCTTGGTGGCTCATACCTAAAGTCCCAACACTTTGGAAGGCTGAGGCAGGAGGATTGCTTGAGCCCAGGAATTTTGAGACCAGCCTGAGCAACATAGCAGAACCCCCACCTCTACAAAAAACACAAAAATTAGCTGGGTGTGGTGGTGATTGCCTATAGTCCCACCTACTTCAAAGGCTGAGGCAAGAGGATTGCTTGAACCTAGAAGTTTGAGGTGATAGTAATCTAGCTTAGGCAACAGAACCAGACTCTGTCTCCAAAAAAAAGAAAGAAAGAAAAGAATAAAGTTTGTATCTTGTTACTGCTGTATCTGAATGATGGCTATACAGAAGTTCATTATTCCCACTCACTCAAATAATTTTGTTTAAGTATTTTCACAAAATGTTAATTATGATGATGCCACAGTACTCTAGCCTGGGCAACAGAGCAAGACCCTGTCTCAAAAAAAAAAAAAAAAGAGTGAGAGAGAGAGAGGGGAAGGGTCATTTCCTTTGAATATTTAATCTCTTTTCACTATCCCATTATACAGATAAAAAAAATTAAGATAAAGGAAGATTAAATGTACTGCCCAAAGTCACAGTTAATTTTTTTTTTTTTTTTTTTTGAGATAGTCTCACCATGTCACCCTGGGTAGAGTACCATAGCGTCATAGTTCACAGCAACCTCTAACTCTTGGGCTTAAGAGATTCTCTTGTCTCCCAAGTAGCCTCCCATGTAGCTGGGACTATAAGGCACCCACCACAACGCCTGTTGCAGTTGTCATTGTTGCCTAGCTGGCCAGGGGTGGGTTCGAACCCACCAGCCTTGGTGTATATGGCTGGTGCCACAACCACTGTGCTACGGGCACGGAGCCACAGTTAAATTTTTCTAATAGACTTTATTACTTAGAGCAGTTTTAGGTTCACAGGGCAGACGGTAGAGATTTCTCATATGCCCATACTCTCTACCCCCAAATACAGTTTCTTCACTATTCACTTCCCCCAACAGACTGGTACATTTGTTACAAGTGAGGTTACATTGACTTATCATCAATAAGTCACAGTATCTGTTTCTAAAACTCTTGCTTTCTACGCTGCATCATACTGCCAATATTTTTCTCCATTCTTATTATTTTCCCTGCTGCTTTCCTTTTTTTTGACACAGATTCTCACTATGTCACCCTCAATAGACTGCCATGGCGTCACAGCTCACAGCAAACTCAAACTCTTAGGCTTAAGCGATTCTCTTGCCTTGGCCTCCCAAGTATCTGGGACTATAGGCACCCGGCACAATGCCTGGCTATTTTTTGGCTGTAGTTGTCATCATTATTGCTTGGCAGGTCCGGGCTGGGTTCGAACTCACCAGCTCCAGTGTATGTGGCTGGCGCCCTTGCCATTGAACTACAGGCACCGAGCCTTGCCTCGTGCTTTTTATATAATCTGGCAAAACCCCAAATTCTGTTTCATTAATAAGCAATGAACAGAAATCTATAGTTACAGTTAAGTATCAAAAAATTTTTAATGTAAATTAGTGAAAAAAAATTCTGTGAATACAAAATATTCCGCTTCCAATAAGCAAATTTTAGTATTTTAACAGACACATACACTGCTTCCCAGAGTTGAAAATGTAATTACATAGAACTATGAAGTACTACCTGGTATTTCTCCATACCTCAAAACTTTTCTTTTCTTTTTTATTTTTGAGACAGAGTTTCACTTTGTTGCCCTGAGTAGTGTGCTGTGGCGTCATAGCTCAAAAAAATAGCCAGTTATTTTTTTTAGAGACAGGGTCTTGATCTAGCTTAGCTGGTGGGAAACTCCTGGGCTCAGGCTGTCCACCTGCCTCGGCCTCCCAGAGTGTTAGAATTACAGGTGTGAGCCACCTTGCCCAGCCTTACCTCAAACTTTTCTTCCAGCAGCGACTGTAAGTACTTGTTAGTATCACTAACCAAACTAAACTTCAAACAAAACCACACATTGCAAAGCATATATGTGTTCATGTTGTTCAATGATACAAATTTAGTATATACTGGTTGGTAAGTCCAAAGCTAAATAATGGCCTATAGTAAACGTGATTGCTGAGAAATCAGCAGAGAATAAACTGAAATCAACTACAGCATACAACCTATTACCAAACAGGGATTTTCACCAGGAACTTCTACTTTAATATTCACAGAGAATACTTGTTTCACTAATTCTACTTCTGGCTCGGTGCCAGCCACATATACCAAGGCTGGCGGGTTCACACCCAGCCTGGGCCAGCTAAACAATTGCAACAAAAAAATAGGCTAGGCGTTGTGGCGGGTGCTTGTAGTCCCAGCTACCTGGGAGGCTGAGGCAAGAGAATCGCTTAAGACCAAGAGTTGGAGGATGCTGTGAACTGTGATGCCACAGCACTCTACTGAGGGTGACTTAATAAGACTCTGTCTCAAAAAAAAAAAAAAAAAAAAAAAAAGAAAAAAATCAACTTCTATGAATTTACGTGACAGAAATCACAGTATACAAAGACATGTCTAGGAGCGGTGCCTATGGCTCAAAGGAGTAGGGTGCCGGCCCCATATGCCGAAGGTGGCAGGTTCAAACCCAGCCCTGGACAAAAACTGCAACCCCCCTCCCCCCAAACCAAAAAAAAAACAGAGACATATCTAGTAAATATTCTATGTACTAGGATACTTAAAAGTTTTATTCATAATAACAAAAAATTGGAAGAAAGTCTAAATTACCACAATGAGACTGATTAAATAATACATACAGTTAAATTCTATGCTCTCAGTAAAAATTATATTGCTATACAGATATAAGTAATGATATGTAAAAACTACTCATGACACATTACTGAGTAGAAAAAGTAATATTTTTTATTTAAATAAATAAATAAATGTATATATATAATAAATATATAGACAGATAGATGTCTGGGAAGATATATAAGAAAATATTAACAATGCCTTATCTGGAAGATAGGACCATATTATTTTTACTTTCTATTTGAGACATTCCTAAATTGTTTGCTTTTCAGAATAGTAAACATGTATTAATAGTATTTTATAATGAAAAAATCTGTTTTTAGAAAACTAAATATAAGTGCTGCTCTTAAAAATTGACATAATAAAATGCCTATCCAAACATACTCGCTACATTTAGTATGTCCACTATAAATAAATAATCACCTATGGAACATTTAACCAGTTGAGGGTTAAACTTCTCAGATGGCAAGTATGAGGAACAATTTTTTAAAAGGCATTTCCTCCCTTGAAAGCATGAGGGGCACATTATCTAATGGCCCATTCTGCAGTGTATTCTTTAATAATTTTTAAAATTCAGAGAAATATGTATCTCTTATGTTATTACAAGATTTAGAAATCAGTTAAAACATCAAGTATTAGTAATGATGAAAAATAGAATTATGTAAGTTTATAATTGAGAAGATTTTCTTGCAAAATTTCTTCCACAATGAAAAATCTAAAAATATCTCATGTCTATATTCTATAGATACCATCTGATACCACGAACTTGACAATTTGGAAATGATGTATAAAATAACTATCTGACACAAAACAAAGAATTTACTAATGCACATAATTTTTTTATTGTAATAAAACCACAAAAGCCCACTTTTAAAATATGAAGGAAAGCATCAGTAATGGGTGCCAAGGTTTTGCTAAATTTCAATATCTCTTTTCTTTAAGCACTGACTAGCCAAAAAAAGTCATTAATATGTTAATATTAACATACACACACATAGATAATGGCAGAAAACCCCAGAAATTCCAAATATAGAAAGGCTGTTCATGTATCCTAACAGCATAACCATTATGGCTGAAAAACCACACAATATTCTTTCTCACATCTGTATTGTTAATGAGCCAAGAAGGAGGATCTATTGAGTATCCTAGACAACTGAATTAGAAAGTAGGAATGTTTGGTGAACGCTGTTCATCCAACATTCTGCAACTAAACAGGTCTAGAAAGAATAATGATCTTTAATTATCTTTTCAGTTTTACCTTCCTAAAAACAGAAATATCACTTTTTTCCTCCCATTCACTTAAAAAAAACTTATAAATTACTTTTTAGAATTCTACTTTTAAGTACTGTAAGACAACATGTTTTGTTAGATTAACAAAATATTTTGACTTATCCTTCACGTAGACCCTCAAGTATTTTAAGAATATAGAAACCAGTGTGAAACTAGATAGTTTAGATGGTTGTGTTATAAAGTAAAATGGTAGCCAACCAGAAGCCAACAAAATTTGGCAAAAATTCTACTCTGAGCTAAAGTTTTTCCATATACAACAGAAAATTCTTACAGGAAATGTTTCCTTTACAGGACTCCAGGCCTCTTTGCATACTATTAGGCAAGGCTTATAGAAACAAATGCAACATTCCATTGTAACATAAACTAATATAAATTAATCCAGAAAATTACCAATTTATTACGTAAAATTCTCCAAAAGAACAAGAGAAAGTAGCATCAAAGTATCTTTTCAATCGCTCTAAGTGCTTTCCTAAATAACTTAATTTTTTCATTTTTTAAAACTAATAAATTTATGAGTTTGAAATTTGGTTAAACACATAAAGACCGGTTATATCAGTGTGACAGAATCAGGGATAATTTTTAAAATGCCTTCATATTAACTAAATTGCATTTGAAGGTTACCTATATGTGTTGTTTTTTTTCAATACTACTAAGCCTTCACATAGAAGGAAAAAAGTTGTTTCTTGTCTCCTTTTTAGTTTTCCCTCAGAACATTCCATCACTGACAGAATTAAATTCTAAGACAAATACTCTTGTACGTTTTCGTAAGTCCCACTGCCAGTCACAAGAATACTTTAAAAAAAAAAAAACTTATAATAGCCACTCCAGAACAGCACAAATAAAATTTAAGTAACAACCCAGAAGAAAAACCTTTACCACTTTTAATACATGCCCACCAGAGAAATAATTTAACATTTTTCCTTAAGACAAAAAACTTGATAGGATCTTATTTTCACTTTCTGAAGAAACTTACATAAAACATTTCCCAAAGTGATTAAATTGTTTTAAATACTAAACTGAAAAGGTGAGGGCATTATATATTTTAGTAAGTAGTTTTAATTCACAACTTCTATCCGCCTCATTCAAATCCTAATCTTTAGTTCTAGCCTCCCATAGATGCTACTTTTGTTCCTTTGGAACTGGTCCCAAATAACTTTTCTTTAGCTTCATTGTGAAACAAAGAGCTCTAAAACAACTATATTTAGACACAAAATTAAAAGTATCACTTCTGTAAGATTGTATAAAACTACCAAATATGTCAATTTGCATATCATTAATTTAAGGTAAAAGTAAAAGTTTCCTTCCCCCATTAAGTAAGTGTAACTCCCTTTTTTTTTTTTTTTTTTTTTTTTGAGATAGAGCCTCAAGCTGCCAACCTGGGTAGAGTGTGTGGCATCACAGCTCACAGCAACCTCCAACTCCTGGGCTCAAGTGATTCTCCTGTCTCCACCTCCCAAGTAGCTGGGATTACAGGCGCCCACCACAACGCCAGGCTATTTTTTGGTTGCAGCCATCATTGTTGTTTGGCAGGCCCCGGCTGAATTCAAACCTGCCAGCTCAGGTGTACATGGTTAGCGCCTTAGCTGCTTGAGCCACAGGTGCTGAGCCAACTCCTTCTTTTCTTTACCTAAACACCCACACCAAAATAGCATGGTCCTAAAAAATAAGTACTCAGTAAAAGTGGCATCTCAATAAACATTTCTGCTATCCTTATCCCCATTTTATTTGGAAGTAAAATATAACTTACATTGTTAGTTTAGCAGTAATTAGAACATTGAAAAACAGGGTTTTAAAAAAAATAATAAAAATAAAATAAAATAAAAGGGTGGCGCCTGTGGCTCAAGGAGTAGGGTGCCAGCCCCATATACCAGAGGTGGTGGGTTCAAACCCAGCCCCGATCAAACACTGCAAAAAAAAAAAAAAGTTTTTCAGACATTCCTCTAAAGCAGAGGTTCTCAACCTTCCTAATGCCACAACCCTTCCTTAATACAGTTCCTCATGTTGTGGCAACCTCCAACCATAAAATTTTCATTGCATGGTTAGGGGTCACCACAACATGAGGAACTGTTATTAAAGGGTTGCAGCATTAGGAAGGTTGAAAACCACTAGTCTAAAGAGTCATAGGCTCAGATGCTAAACTGATGATTGTTATTATTTTAAAACTATGCCAACTTTTTGTTGAAATCAAAGTTCACATGGTAAATCAGGAGATGGTGCAGGACACATTTAAAAATATTTCATATGAAAGAGAAGAACAGACAAATACTAAATTTCAGTGAGGAATGATTTACTAAGAAACCATCATATGGTATTTGTATTTAAAGTCCTCTAACGTTAAATAAATGTTAACAGTTATCCACATAACAACTAGAATTTAAAATATCCTATAAGATGATTCCTGAGAACTCCCAGACATAAGAAAAACTTAAAACAGAATTGGATAGCCCAGATTCAATACGGACCCAATCAACAAACTATTAAAGAATATTTACCTCGAAAATTTTTTAAACCAAAAAATATATATCTGCCAAATTCTGGATTAAACTTAGTTGCCACCATGCATGGTGGCTCACACCTGTAATCCTAGCACTTTGGGAGGCTGAGGTGGGTGTATTTCTTGAGCTCAATAGTTCAAGACCAGCCTGATCCAGAGTCACACCTCTGTCACTACCAAAAATAGAAAAACTAGCCTGACGTTGTGGTGGGCGCCTGTAGTCCCAGCTACTCAGGAGGCTGAGGCAAACAGATCACTTGAGCCTATGAGTCTGAGGTTACTGTGAGGTATGATTCCATGGCACTCCACTCAGTGCAACAAATCAAGACTCTGTCTCAAATAACAACAACAACAACAACAAAAAGTAGTTGCACATTTTCCCAAACTGTACTTTCAACTTAATACATTAAGTGTAACAATTACATGAGTTTAAGGAAGGCTGAAATTTTTTTTTTTTTTTTTTTTTGAGACAGAGTCTCTGTAGTCCTGGGTAGGGTGGCATCATATAGCTCATGGCAACCCCAAACTCTCTGTAGCCCTGGGTAGGGTGGCCTCATATAGCTCATGGCAACCTCAAACTCTCTGTAGCCCTGGGTCGGGTGGCATCATATAGCTCATGGCAACCTCAAACTCTTGGGCTTGAGCAATCCTCTTGCCTCAGCTGCCCAACTAGCTGGGACTAGAGGCATGTGCCACCATGCCCAGCTAGTTTTTTCTGTATTTAGTAAAGATAGGTCTTGGTCTTGCTTAGGCTGATCTGGAATTTCTGAGCTCACATAATCCACCTGCCTCCGCCTCTCAGAGTGCTAAGATTTTTAGCCAAATTATAGGTTATCTCTTTTTTTTTGCACATTTTGGTCAGGGCTGGTTTTGAACCAGCAACCTCCAGAATATGGGGCCGGCGCTCTACCCCGTTGAGCCACCGCCGCCACCCTATAAGGTTATCTTTGTTATCAGACTACAATCACACATAAACTACACTGAGAATAAACTTTACATTTCAAGATGGCTAAGCATATGGCTGATAATGTGACTACCATTAGATGTGAAGACAGCTAAATGGGTATTTCAGCAATGGGATACCAAAAAAAAAGAGGTAAAACATTTTTCTGAGCCATACTTGGTTAGTTTGTACCAGTTGACTAGGTAGATTGATGATGTCACAAGTATTTTCTAAGATACTGTCCATATATGTGGGTATAATTTCATTTGAACAACCCCAAAGGTGGAAAAGAAAAAAACTTTTAAAACATTTTTGAGGCGGTGCCTGTGGCTCAGTGAGTAGGGCAACGGCCCCATATACCGAGGGTAGCAGGTTCGAACCCAGACCTGGCCAAACTGCAACAAAAAATAGCCAGACATTGTGGCGGGTGCCTATAGTCATAGTCCCAGCTACTTGGGAGGCTAAGGCAAGAGAATCATCTAAACCCAAGAGCTGGAGATTGATGTGAGCTGTGACGCCACAGCACTCTACCGAGAGCGACAAAATGAGATTCTGTCTCTAAAAAAAAAAAAAAATTTTTTTAAATATCTTAATGTTTTAGGATGATTAATAGAAGGTCTAACATTCATGTTTTGTTTTTTAGGATTAACAAAGAACAAGACAGTTAAGTAAAAATCACCTATAGCCTCAAATCATCACATTTTCTATACAGCAAAAATAGCATAGTAGAAAATTAAAAAACAAGGTAAGGAGACAGTTTCGGAAAATCACAAATCAATAAGCAAATGACAGTGTCTCTTCAAAATCTAGGCAAACTTAAATCAGTAATAAACACATGACAGTCTCTCTTCATAATCTAGGCAAACTTTCTGTTTTTAAGGAGATACAGAGAAGGCAAAAAAAAAAAAAAAAAAGGGGGGCATGGGGCATGTGGTTTCATGCTTGTAGCTCAGCAGCTAGGGCACCAGCCACATAAATCCAGGCTGGTGGGTTCGAACCCAGCCAGGGCCTACCAAACAATGTCAACTACAACCAAAAAAATAGCCAGGCGTTGTGGGCACCTGTAGTCTCAGCTACTTGGGAACCTGAGGCAAGAGAATCACTTAAGCCCAAGAGTTTGAGGTTGCTGTGAGCTATAATGCCACAGCACTCTACCGAGGGCGACACAATAAGACTCTGTCTCAAAAAAAGGGACATGAAAAGAGAAAATGGCAGAAATTGATTAGAAAACATCCCATGGGGTGGCACCTGTGGCTCAAAGGAGTAGGGCACTGGCCCCATATGCCAGAGGTGGCGGGTTCAAACCCAGCCCTGGCCAAAAACTACAAAAAAAAAAAAAAAAAAGAAGAAGAAGAAGAAAACATCCCGTGTATTTTGTTTTTGTTTGTTTTTGGCCAGGCTCGGGTTTGAACCCACCACCTCCAGTATATGGGGCCGGCACCCTACTCCTTTGAGCCTCAGATGCTGCCCCAAAACATCCCATGTAATAAAACTTGTAATAAATCCCCTCTTTCTCCCATCACAATTTCTGAGTGCTTTTTTGCATTCACTTGAGAATTACACTCCTTAATCTATTTAATAAAGTTCTTTACTACTGTTATGTCACCGGCTTTTTAAATGTAAGTTTTTCACATATCATATCCCAGTATCTCTGAAATTGACAAAAAGAAATGTGAAATTCGTTAACTTGTAATACCATTAGTAGCCCCTCCAAATATTTAAAAAATTAATTTATAATTGTGATGGTCTGGATTAAGCATACTTTCACATTTAACATACCAAGCATGACCATTTGGTAAGCAAATCGTTATGTAACACCTTGATGTCCCTAAATTAATTATTTTAGAATCATAAAGAGTGATTTTTCCTTTTTAAGGACAAGTCTTGTCCATGTTGCAATTTTTCCTCAAGACTACCATTTTTCCCCCAGGAGAGAAACCATCTTTTCTAAATTCCAAATTTCCAAGAATATGACAACTGCTTTTCCAGGGACTAAGGACTTAAAAACAAAAAAATACTGTACCATCTCATACAAGCAGTGACATTTCTAAGCTTCTCAGGAATTGTATACCAATGTTGTCACAAACATCAAAGAGAATTCGGGGGTGGAAGCAGCGCCATTCTGCATTTGATGCTGCACTAACGCCTATTTCAAACTTAATTTGAAGTTATCCGTCATCTCAGTGTTATCTTCACATCTACTTTAAGAGGCAGGTAAGGGAGATGGCTGGCCGCCCATCCTCTGTGAGGCACGTAAGTTGGGTAAGGACACGCATAGTGTTATATACCCAACTAAAATAGTAAGAGCGATGGCAAACCCTTCTAGAGTCTAGAAAAAGAGTACTCTAAAAAAAAGTAACACTGCCTAGACTGCCCCAAACTTAAACCCTCGGAGCAGTTTCACAGCCCAGTAGTTTCGCCAACTCAGTAGTCCCCGGGGAGCCAAGACTGGGCTGCGAGGAGCTCGCCGGAGGGCCGGGAGCCCAGGAGACGCCAGCCCAAGCTCACCTCACGCACCTGGGCCGAGGCAGAGGAAGCGACGAAGCCCAGGGTACAACAGCCGGGTGACACCCCCACCTACCCGGCCCAGCGGCTCTGACTCACTCACCTGCGGAGCCGATTTCCATTCATGGAGCTGGGGGTAGTGCTTCGAGTGAGAACAGCGCCCGCCGCTGGGGGCAAGGAGGCGGCGCAGGGGGGACGCGGCGCGGCGGGCACGCTCACGCAGCCCCGAGGCGGGGACCGGCGAGGGCTTCCCCAGAGTCACTGCACTCCGACACCTCTCAGCCGGAAGGGCCGCCGTCTGGAGACAGTACCGGACTAGGCGAGATGAGGGAGAGGCGTGAGTCGCAGAGAGAGTGGAGACCCGTCCGGAACTTGCGTCGCCTGCCCCTCCACCACTGTGGGCCGCCTCCGGAAGCCCGCCGGCGTCAGTTCCGCTACCCGGCTCGCCGACGTCCGCGCTTCGCCTCGCCTCAGAGCCCCGAGCGACGTCGGTGCGGGAGCGCCCGGCGCGGAAGACGCCGGGGAGGTGTCAGGGAGGGGCGCGGAGTCGGGGGCACGCGCCGCGGACTCGGCCTGCCCCCGCTGGCCAGTGCCTGCCAGCGGCAACCCCGAAGGCTGCGCTCCTCGCGCCACCCCCGGGGCGGGGTCTGTCGGCGGCGCTTACCTGAGGCGCAGCCCAACTGGGAGTTGCGGTCACCGGCCCGGACTAGCTGCTGAGCGGCCCTGGGCCGAGCCACCCCCGCGTCCGCAGCTCCCCGCCACGCCCGGTTCGGGCCGCCCCACGCGCCGCCTCCTCACGGGCGGTCAAGTGACCCTCGCAATTGATCTCTCCAAGTCCGTAGGCCTGTTTTAACCACTTTTACCGGAAGAAAGTATAAATATCATTTGGAAAAAAGATTAAAAAACAGGACGTTACACAAACATTAGGTCGAATAATTTGTTTAAAACTCTTTTAATAGCTCCTCATCACACTCAGAAAACCCGAATTCCTTTTTCAGGGTCGAAACGCACGGTATGATCGGGCCCTGCCCTCGCACGACTGCTGCAGCTGCCTCGGCAGCTTCCAGTTCCCCTGCGGGCCTAGAGCTGCTTTCCGACGTGAAGCCTCTGCTTTGGTTCCCTTGGCCAAAAGCTTTCCTCCCTTCCCTTACTCTCCACCCCACACTCAGGCGCTGCTTTTTCTACCTCAACGGAAGACATCTGAGGACTTTTCTGATACACTCACCGTGAGGTACCCTATTACTGTATTACAATATTGCCTTGGTAGCCCTTTGCCCAGTCTGTGACATATTTTAGTTGACTACTTTTTGTGTGTGTACCGCCCTCCCCACTTGCATGTAAGGTTTATGAGTACATGATACTGTTTTACTCAGGCTGAGGAATAATTCATGATTTTTCCCTATGTCTCCACACATCAGTAAGATGGTTTAGACTTTTAAATCAAAATGCGTTTTGTTTTTGTTTTTTTTCAGGAGAAGAAATATCCTATCTTCTGTTTCCCCAACTCACTGTGGGACTTTGAATCAGTCACTTGATCTCTTTGGGCTTCAGTTTCCTCATCTGAAAAATTGAGAGAACAGTAGGTACCTTACACAGTTGTGAGGTTAGGGAATATTAGAGAATAACAAAATGTTAGTGAATA
Organism: Loris lydekkerianus; assembly: GCA_963574355.1. Taxonomy (NCBI): domain Eukaryota; kingdom Metazoa; phylum Chordata; class Mammalia; order Primates; family Lorisidae; genus Loris; species Loris lydekkerianus. Next base: position 16,727 of record CAUYPK010014127.1, read on the forward strand.
ATCAAAGTACTTAACTATGGTTGCCATTTTAAAGCACTTGTTAGATTCACCTAACAAAACCACATCACTTTCTTCTCCCTTCACATCCCTAGCCCTATGACTGAAAATAACCTCCCCTGTTTTAAAATATCAAATTAAATGTCACCAGATCAAACACTGCATTTTAAAAGTCATTTTTAATCCTCAACTGTACACAATCCGAATCTTGGTAGCAGCATCTGACAGGGTAAATACTAACTCTTGTGCAAGGGTCTATTACACCTTCAACCCCCATGATTCTGGACTAGTTCCCAAAATGAATGGGACTTCTTCAGCTTCTTTCAGAATAGACATTATGATATTGACGAGCCTCTGAGGTGGGCTAATATCTTCTTTTTTGACATTGATGGAGCAGGATTTATACCCTCTGATTCCATCCAACTCAATAAATGTCAATAATGCCTTCCAGTCTACTTCTACTATCCAGGAAGCCACCTCTTTAAAGTGAGCCTATGTAAAAGGCTCATGAATTGTAATCAGGAAGTAGGAACACAAACAGTTGTGAAGGATTCTGCCAAAGGCAATGATGTATGAAGATCTCTCCAGAATACACATATACCCTATTTTTGGATAACTCATTCCCAACTGAGTCTTCTCTTAAGGGCATAGAGCAGAGTCTTCAAGTATCTTAACTGCCATAGTCCCAGAGCCTTAAACAGTGCCAGTGACTGGCACATAGCAGCCTTCAGTAAAGATCTGTTGGATTGATGGATGACAGATGAATAAATGAATTGGGCTTCAAGAATGTGGCTCAGGAAGCATACTAAAACTCTGCTGGTTGTTCTCAGAAGGAAGAACTACAGAAATAGTATAAAATCTCAGGTGCAGAAGAAATCAGTGCCCCCTGAAAGCTTAGCTTCCTCACAGCTACAAAATAGTCAATGTAAAATTTCTTAAAACATGATACAAAAAGCATAAACTATTAAATAGAAAAGGAAAAAAAGCAATAAATTGCACTTTAAATTAATACATTGGGCATCAAAATTTTGAAGTTTTGCTCTTCAAAATAAAAAGATAACATAGACTGGGAGAAATATGCAAAACATATGTAACAAAGGCTCTGTGTCTAGAATTAATAAAGAACTCTTACAACTTAACAAAACAGTCCAATTTAAAAACGAGTGAAAGATGTCAACAGACAATTTAGCAACGAAGAAACTGGGATAGTAAATAAGCACATGGAAAATGATCAGTATTACTGGTCATCAGAGAAAGGAACAATGAGCTACCAAATACCCAGTGCACTCAAGAAGGACAGGGTGGCCAGCTGCCTACTTTAACTTCTGGTAAGGTCCCCAAGCCCAAAAAGTCAGGCTCAGGGATTCAATAGTGCCTGCATCTCCTTCCTTGCTGATACTATCACTCTAGTCCACGTAGGACTTTTATTCTTGTGCTCCCTAAGAGAAAACATTGGATGAGGAAGACAAATGGATACAATCTTCTCACATGGACCAGGATTAGTGTTAACCTGGCGCCTGAATTCAAATCTCTTCTCCTAGATCATTAGTTTCTACAAGGCAGAAAAATTGCTTTATACTGCAGCAAGACACAATATAAAACATGTGGGCTGGGCACCAGCCCCATATACCAAGGGTGGCGGGTTCAAACCTGGCTGCAGCCAAACTGCAACAAAAATATAGCCAGCTCTTGTGGTGGGCACCTGTAGTCCCAGCTACTTGGGAGGCTGAGGCAAGAGAATCGCCTAAGCCCAGGGTTGGAGGTTGCTGTGAGCTGTGTGACGCTGCAGCACTCTACCGAGAGTGATAAAGTGAGACTCTGTCTCTACAAAAATAATAATAAAAAATAAAACATATGGGCTTTAGGGACAAACAGAGCTATAACTGAAGGCCTTGCACTACTCACTGTGATCCTGGAAAAGTCATTCTGAGATTCATTTTCCTCATTATAAAAGTGAAGAGTAGCTATGTTGAGTAGAAGCTGCTTTCTTGCTAGTAGACATAACTAGACTTTCTAGTCCACATGACTCAGACTGTAACTCTTTGTTAATCCAGGCCACTCATGATGATTTTATTTGTTTTGCCAGTGACCAGAATAGGAGTGAAATGACGACCCATTTCTAGTAAAGAATGAGATAAGGCCAGATTTACTGGTGCTTCCAGGGAAAGACTTCTTTACAAGGAAACACTGGAAAAAAAATCCCTCACCTAGACATTGTTTTGTCAGCATTTCACTCCTGGAGTTTCTTTAGTCATATTGGGACCAAGAGGTAAATGAGCATAACAATAAACAAACAGGGGATAGCATAGCAAAAAGATGGCAAGAGCCTGGTTCTCTGGTGTTAGCCCTGAGCCACTGAATTAACCAACCTTGGAGTGATATTAAATCAGGATTTCTTGTCATGTGAAATGGTAGTTTCCTTATTTAAGACAATTTAATCAGAATTTTACAATAAGCAACTGAAGGTAACTGATAAACTATTTTACAACATATAAGAGATACTGCAAAAAACACCTAACAAAGTACTTCAAAGTACCCAATCAAGCCTTTCCTCCTTTTGCAACTCATTCTCATTATCAGCCCATAAACCTTTTCCAAAAACTAGCTGGAAGCTCCCACTCCTTCTTTTGAAGAGGAGGAAGTTCCCTGCTTTTGGAAGATGGGGAAGAGGACTGAGGTGTCCCTAGAAGGGTTCCTCAACATTACTTTGTTCCCCCCCACTAAAAAAATCATGGCCAACAGGATGGTGGCAAAGCTGTTCCAATCCAGAACAAAAGTACAGTTATGTTCCTACAGGGTAAGCCACAAAGGCCTAAAAAACCTTAATATGATATTCCCACAAAGGGAGTTGTGATAACTAAGTGGAGAACTTCTAAATGCTCCTCATTACCCAGCAAATCCATTTTCCCGCTCTTCCTTCTTGACAAAGCTACTTTAAAGGAGTGTTTCTGTCACGTACTGTGTACTTTTTAAGTCTGCCAGCTTTCCTCAGCCTACCATGAGAAAAGTGAAAGCCTGGAAAGCTACAAACAGCACACTAGTCTTGCAATTCAACATTACTTCCCATGCAAATAGTATGGACAACAGCTTGGTGATGATGGCTCAGGCTCAACACTTTAAACTAGTCTTTCTTATGCTATAAGCCTTTCCTTTAACCACCAAACCCTAACTGCCATGTGATTCTGGGGTCTGCTAAGCTAAGAGACATCCAAACAAATACCCAGCCTTACTCTACCCCAAGACACCAGTTAGACAAGAACGTGCTACAGAACATTTTGCCAATTGACAGAGCAGAAGGAAGGTTGCTCAACCAAAGCTGAAAAGTAATGTCCAGAGTACAGGACAAGCCTTCACTCAAAACTTTGGGTTCTAGGCCCGGACAACTCAAGTCCTGAGATTATAGTCTTTCTTTCTTGAGAAGCAACCAAAACCTAAACTCCAGAGTCCTTTGAACATCAATCTCTTCTAAAACTGAAGTTTAAAACAAAATTTTGCTATAATGGCCATTCTCCTGCTTCCTCTGCTAAATAATTTATTTCTGTTTCACTCAGGGTAATAAATTTATTTTATGTCTTATTTTGATTGGGAAAAATTTGCTTCATGTTCCAGTTTGCTCAGGTTAAACCAACCTACCTAACCGTTGCTGCTGAAAAGGAGCATGAGGCCAGTTGACTCAGGTTAGCTCTGCAATTTGAAAAGTCACAACATGGCACTCAGTAGATTGCTAGGCATATGCAATATGAATACATTGTCCACATATGTATACACTGGCACTGATTTCTTACTAGGCCCTTTGAAAGAATCCCTCTCTGAACCATCTTCCCCTAGTGTACAGAAATTACAATGCTTTGGCATTACCAGATAATGCCAGAACTTACATGCTTGTTGACAATTATACCACCAGCTTTAGGCACAAAACCATAGAACCTCTGATTTGGAGTGAAAGTGGGAAAAGATGATGATAATCTGGTTAAATTTCTGCTTACCTGAAAATTCAGGAATTCGAAGTCCATCCTGTGTACTCAACATCACTTCTTGATCCCTCCCCACCACCAAACTCATAAACCACAAATTGCTAGCTCATTTTAATTCTATTCACAAATATTGATCCCTTGATATATGCTCTGGCCCTGAGGTGACAAAAATGAACAGAATATAGGTTCTTCTAGGCGTTCACAGGCACTGGGGACGACAAGTCATGAAAACAAATACAAGCAAGCTGCTAAGTACTATCTTGTGCACTGGAGCACTATCTATAAAACTGGTCAGAAACAAAATTAAGTTTTATTTATTCTTTTACAATTATCTCCTAAGGACAGGAGTAAGTCGGAGGTAGTGGGTAGTTGCGATCAACTTGAAAGTCTTAGCCATATTTAAATTGAATTTTTCTAATGTTCATTAAAAAATACTGGAGAATGACCTAAGTAATAGGTCAACATAGTTATAAGATCTCAAAGAAGTTGGTTGTTAAAATGAGAAAAAACTAAAAACAAAAAGATCCTTCTTCACTGTTAATAACTCAAGGATCCTCTTCCACTCTTGATTTTTCTCCCACCTCATTAAACCAGTCCAAAAAAAAAAAAATACAAAGTATCTTACAGTGACAGTAACCTTAGGTTTTGCTTTCTATGCCTTAAATTGAGTTTCTTGGTTTATACACCATGTTTCTCTCTTTATTTTCTAAGCTATCTTACTCATGCCTATGTGACTTTACCACCTATGTGACTCCGTATCTATGACTGCAGTTTTGTAGTCTGGCCTGAGTACTGAATCTGTTTACTAGAAACCTTACCCTTGTTGCCCTATAAAACCTCAGACAGTCTACACAAGGCTAATTATCTTTCTTTACAAAACTTGCTGCCTTTTTTCTATAGTCTCCTCTCTCACCTCTCACTAGAAAAATGTCCCAAAATACTCATATGCTCAAGCAGAAATCTGGGCATTAGCCTCTACTCCCCTTCTTCCCTTCCCATCAACCACTGAACCCTACTATCTCATCTCAAATTTGCTCTTTCCTCTTAGTGTCACTGCTATAGCCTTATTCCAGTCCCTCATTACCTTTGCCCTGTACCAAGGGACTATCTGGCTACTCAAGTCCCCACTAAATTTTAAACTCCTTAAGGAGAGAGACACTATTGTCTTCATTTTTGAATTGTGCCTGCCTTCTCTCCCACAATACTGGCACAGTGCTTTGCATGTTTGCTGAAAAATAAATGGAGGTCCTGTAAAGTATCACTGCATAACAATCTACAGTATTATTCTAATATAAAACCTAGCAGAGATGTAATTAATCCCAAAAGTTTGTTTTGCTGGTAGGAAAAAAAAAAGAGAGAGAGAGACCGCATTTTAGAAATAGAAGCCACTGTTGTCTTTATAAAACACAGAATTGTGCTGCTGCTGTTGCTTGCTTCAGAAGGAACTGTACATTACAGCTGCTGGGATAATTTCACAATGGACTGAACAAGGTACAGCTCAAAGCAGGACACAAACACAAAGTCTCAAAAGGAAATAATTGCAAACAAGTACACAGCTGTGGGGCTCCAGGGACATTTCCCCATTCATGCTGGACTTGAGAGGGATAAAAAGTTTAGAAACTAAAGTGAAACCCAGAGTAGTCACACATACCCACCACATGGCTGCTAAGTGCAACATCACATACCAATCAGGTTGGGCTGTGTGCAGGGAAGTCATTTCACTTTTCCTTATTGCTACTACACCAGGGGACTCAGTGCATTTGACACATTGTCTTAACTTGTACAATTCATGGGGGGGGTTCCTTTATAAAGAAGGAAATCTCCCTTCTCTACCTCATTTTGTTTGCCCATTCCTTCCACTCCCTTTCTTGGGCTCCCAAACAGCAGCCAAAGGTTCTAAGTCAGTAGGAGTAGAGTAAGGGGAGAGCACCAACTAAGCCTCTCTCCCTGCTCAGGGAGAAGGCAAGTCCTAGTATGTGGAGGGAAAAAGAAAACCAGAGAATCCATCCTCCACAATCTGCTTAGAAGGCCAAATAGGAAAGAGTGCCCTGCATATCCCTGCCATGATCAGACTTTAAGGAAGGCATCCCAGCTACCATCCTGAATTGGCCTAAGCCCAGCAAATAAATAAAAATAACTTCTCCTAATGTAGTTTTAAAAACTGCCTTTTGGCTAGTTTGAGATGACCTTTCTACCCTGAAGGAGAAGAAACTTCCATCCTTATTTGTTACACATGTTGCCAGGTCCAAAAGATTGTCCCACCAGCCTTGCAGAAATCCATGGGCCAGCTAATTAAGTCAGTATTCATTGGGCTGCCCATCATGAGTGAGGGCCTCATTTACAGAATTCTGGACAGAAAAAAAAAAAACAAAAAACAAACATGTATCCAAAAACATTGCTGCTCAGCCTAAGAGGAGGCCACAGAAAAGCTATCTAGCAGGTGAGAACTTCATTTTTAGGGAGGTTTCACAATTTTAGGTACCTTTTTTTTCAGCCTTATTCTAAGCCTAAAAATAGCCCAGGCTTATCCCTAGAGACTGGCAGTAGCACCTAAAGGGTCAAGCTGAACTGGATAAACAAAGAGAAATCTCTCCTTTCCCTCCTTTTATCCAAATTTTCTCCATTCTCTTCTCATCACTCTTTTCTTCCCCTATGTACATTCCCTAATGCTCCAACCCTGGATACCCAAGTAGTTTAACCCTAAGACAATCTCAGAAAAGGGAGGGGACAAAGGGTGGGGGTGGCAGAAAGAAAAGGAATCAGATCTAGAAAAAGTAATAAGAGAAACCAGCTCCAAGGAGTGGACAAGTGTGGAAACTGCAAGAAGCCGTCCTGATTTCATGCCAATTGGGCAAACCTGTTTTGCCCTAGTATAAGCTAGAGGGCAGTCCAGCCCAGGGCGGACATCTCTGTGCTCAGGGAATACTCTTGGTCTTTACTGTCAAGGAGCTCAGCCTGGCCTTGCCAGCTAACAGTGGGATCATTGTGGCCATGCAGAGATTTCATCATCACACAGGCAGACAGGCAGGCCAGCAGGCAAGCAAAGTGAATAGAAAAAAGGAGAAAGAAGCCAGGGAAAGAGAAAAGAGGGAAAGGGAGGCAGAATAGAGGACAAAGGGAGTGAGAGACCTAAGAGGATGAGGCTGGGGTCTCATCAGCACTTCCCTGGAGCATGGGTAAGAAGCACCACTTAGACCAAATCCACACAAGCCAAAGGCTGCCAAACACCACTTCTCAATTTGCATGCACCACCTTTCAAACAAGAATAATCCTCAAGGTCAGTGGTATTTTTCAAGTCTCAAAAATTTAAAAAAAAAAAAAAAAAAATCAGAGAACTCAATTTTTCTTCTCATCACCCAAGCTACTTCTCTCTTATATTTATTTATTTATTGAATGCCATATGCAATGACAAAGGGCTAAAAATGTATGTCAAGCCCCAGCTGAAAACTCAAGTGGAGAGAGTGAGGCAAAGAGAGAACACAAAGTTGTTGCTGGGAGTAGTGGCTGCCACCTGCTCCCTATGGACATTTGCAAATGCTGGTGAATGAATGGACCCTCCAGGAATAGTGCCCTGATTCCAGCCCCAAAATGTACCCAAGTAGAGAACATCCAGAGCCCATTGTCCCAGGAGAGCTTCCCTCCCCAAAGGGTGATGGATCACGAAGTACACTGTATGTGAAGGCAATGGACAGGGCAGATGGAGTGTTGGCATCACTCTCTTTAGGCACTTGTGTAAGGAATGTAGGTTCTCCAGTGAGCTGCCTCCTCCTAGAGCCCTCCATTCTGTTCTTCAGCTGGGCTTGTGCCCATGGGCACCCCATACTGTGGCTGGCAGGAAAAAAGGAGGAGTTACTCAACAGTCCTGATGCTTTCTCCATAATGTATGTGCTATGGTTTGTGAAGTTGCTGAACAACATAGCCTACTAGAACAGAACCTGGGGTAGATTGTTTTGCATAGCAAATCTTAGTCATACAAAAGCTGCTAGGGAGAGGAAAAGGTAGCTCTAACTCCAAAGGCCAGGATTCAGACTCTCCTTCCTCTGGCTGGCCTCTAAGCCTGGGCTAGATCTAAAATATCATGGCTTCATCACCAGATTAGGGCAAACCCAAGCTGAGGCTCCTCAAAAAGAGGAAATTCCGCACTGAAGTTTCAACTCCCCAGCCTAAGCAGTAGGACAGGAAAAAAAGAAAAAAAAACAACAACAAAAAGGAGCAGTCAAGAAAATGGGGGGCCTTGCCTTAAAGACAGCAGGGATCAAGCTAGAACCACTTTCTTCAGTCCTGCAAGACAGCCAAACCCCTTATCTCAAAACAGAAAAAAACCAAAAAACCAACCATGCTACCCACTCACATGCCCTAGTGGGAAACCAGGAAAAATCCATTTGTGTAAACAGAAGCAATAGGGAGCAGCAAAATTCCTCAGCCTGTCCATAGGACACACTGGAATCTAGGATAAGCCAAAGGGTCAGACAACAGTCCAAAGGAAGGGAAGATGCACTTATAAGAAAGAGTGCAGGACAATACAGAGGCGAGAGGCTGTAGCAAGAAAAAGGTTACTATCTGCACAGAGGAAGGATGGAGTCTGAGCCCCACATTGAGGAGATAACCACCTCCTACCTAGCCAGGCCAGAGAACAAGTCAGGTACACAGTTCCTACTGATGGCTCAATGTTTCTGGGATATAAACTCATTCAGCATGGGAGGGAATTCCAAATTTTGGCAATAGACTCAAGTTATGGTATAAAAATAACATTTTGTTTTCTTTTTTCTTATTTTAGATCTAAAGATCTTTTGTTATAAGACACCCCAGTTAAGAAATATTGAAACGTAAGAGACTTGACCATTAGGGAAAAAAGAAGAGTGAGAAATGCCATGAAAGTAACTCCAGACCCAGGCAGGGTGAGAAGTGGGAGAACAGGGAGAAAAGGAGGCATAAGGGGAAAGGCCAGGGGCCAGTCATCTCAGCAGCTCCAAGACTTGAGACTTGTCATGTCTGAAAGTGCAAATGTCAATGGATTTTAACCATCTTGAGGTTGTGATCTTTTAAAAAGCTCAATGAATGTGGAAGTCAATTCCTTCACATGCAAAATAGCTGGCATTCTGGCTGGAGGCTTGAGTTTGGGGTATTTCTTCCCCACCTACCTCCTCTCCCACCCCCACCCCATTCCCCAAAGAAAGGTACAAAAGGTTGCAGTTCTGCAGCATTACCGTTACAGGGAAGGCACTGGTTACCCACCAGCAGGCGGAAGGAAGACAGGGTCGTGTCACTTCAGAGCTAAGTGCCATAGTGCCTTAAGTATTACTAGGGGCTGGATGTCTGTCAGGGAGGAGGTATAAGGTGGGGTAGAAAATGTGGAGAGAAAGGAATTAAGGGCAAGGAGGGGTGGCAGCTGGGGGAGGAGCAATCAAAACCATTAAAAATCTTCCTACAAACCAGATTCTGAACCCATTAAAACATCTAGTATTCTAAAATATTGATCTGGGTTTTTGCTTTCATTTTTCTTCTTAAACAAATCTAGACCTTTTCTGATTAAGGCTCCTAAAAAATCCTTCCCTCCTCCCACCCACTTTCTCAAGCCCCTTGCTTTCCCATCTAAAGAATCAAACCCAAACCTACCAGCTTTTGTCCGCAGGGCTGCAAGGCCAACCTTACCAAGCTGTCAAGCATGAGTCTTTAGCACTGTGAGTCACATGAGACACCTGTGTGTATGGTGGACACCCCTCTTGGTCCAGTGGGGTCAGGGCCAGATGTGACAAGATGGGGTGAGGAGTGGGGAACATGAGGTTGATATCAGAGATTTCTGGCTGGTGGTCTGTCTTGCTGGCCCTGTTCCCCACCCTTATACCACCACTATAGAAGGAAACAAGGCCTCCTGAACTCCTCTCTACCCCTCCTCCCACCTCCTTGCTTCCTCTGAATTTGGGTGGCACAGCTTTTGGGGCTTGGAAAGCTTTCTTCTATCCAGTGAGGTAACAGCGTTCTGCCTTCAAGCGAAGTACATGGTGCGCAGAGTATCCTGGTGAACCTGCACGGCTTTGGCCAGGGCCTGGGGGTCCCGCCCATTGCTCTGCCCCGATATGTGGCTCCCCTCTCCACTGAAAAGGAAAAAAATGAAAGAAATCCTTCCTGGTGAACTGAACTACTTCCAATTCCCGCTCCCATCCCTGGGGTGACAATTCCCTTACCTACTTAAGAGAAAACCCATCCCAGGTTTGGGCAGATAAGCTGAAGGGCATCAAACTGGATAGCACCCTTTCCTTCTACCCAAGGAAAGTTGAGAAGGTCTGGTACAACAGCCTAAAGCAAAAAGGAAACCAGCCTGATCCCAGGCCTCACCTGTCATGCTCTTTGTCCACCAGGTGGTATCGTGCCCGGAAAGCCACCAAGCGGGCATAGTAGGCAGGTGCTGGGATAGAGACGGAGCGTGTGCATCGTACATAAGTGTGGCATAGCTGGTATGTCAAAATCTGGAGCTCATCCGCTGTGAAACGGTTGTCATCCCAAAGGACATAGTAATGGGATGGTCGGCTGGTTCCCTGGGAAGATAGGAAAGTTAGGGAACCCAGATTGGGCAGAGGGGATGGCTGATAAAGGAGAGGATCACTTTAAGAACACAGCCAGGTAGATGACCTATCCATGAACAGACAAAAAGCCATCAATGTCATACAGCACCTTCTTATAGGCAATCTGCAGGTACACTCAGGACTTTATTAAAAAGGTAATTTCGATTTAAATGCTACTCAGTGATATTGATATATTCTAGAAGCAGCGGGAATAAATGACTAATTTTTGATTCACTGGAAACCCCAAGACACAGCCCAGTTACCTGGATGCCTGCATGGCTGCACAGATAGAAATCAAACTCGAATGGGTGGGTGATGTTGGTGTCCACAGTGGTTCCAGCTGGGATGTTACCACTTTTCCCAATCTGTACAAAGACAAACACAACCAAGATCCCAAGACCTGCCTGGTCCTAATCAGGGTCCTGCCTCAATTCTACTCTTGACTTCACCAGAATCCCAAGAACAAAGCCAAAGTTGCTGCTCCAGAGGGTACCAGGTTTTAACTTAATAGGTTTTTTTTGTTTTTTTTTTTTAATTTATTGTTTTATTGTGGAGAAGGGGCGGGGAAAGAAGGCGGGGGAAGAGGTGCGTGACAGGGTCGGGCCAGTGGCATGGTACCACATTGGCTGTATCTAGGTAGAGGCACTTTCAGGCCGGGCCTTGCTGAGTCGTTGCTACGCGGAAGTAGCTCGATGGATCTACTTCTAGTCAGGCTCGGGAAGTTGCATTGGGCCTCAGGCACATGGCAGGGCCCAACGACTGACCTAGTTTGTTCTTTAAAAGCTTCCAGATGTCTTTAATTGGAAAATCTCACTGAAAAAAAACTCTCTCAGATAGCTTTTCTTCCTTAACGGTATGGTATCTATCCTATCTACTTAAGTAAAACACCTTCCGTTATTAATGTATATAAATGTTACATTTTCACATACAGACTTCAAGGGACTTAAAATTGTGGTATGATCCAAAAGACTTTGGTTTAGAGCTGAAAGCAACTCTGACATTCTTTTTCAAATTGTCAGAGTATACATTTCCTCTTTCTGAGATTCACAAAATGGCTTCTCCTGACATTCACCTTATTAGCTTATTGGTGTTATCATTCTTGTTAATAGTAACTTCATGGAACTGATCTAAATATTTTGAATAGGTTATTGCATATAATTCTCAAATAACTTCATTCATTAGGTACTATTATTATTTTAACTTGTGAGAAAATTTAAACTTAAGTTTATTGCTCAGTAAATTGCTCAAAGTCTCAGAGAAAATAGCAAAGCCAAGGTATATATTCTATCTGTAGAATTATAATGTGAAAAGTCAATGACTACAGATGACTGTCTTTGAATTGAGACAAACTTAAACACTAATTATAAATTTAATTATTGTCTTACCAATAACATGAACTTAAACCAACACCTCAGTGCTAGAGGCCTAGAAAGCCTGGTCAATACAGTAATTTCAAGCAGGTTGACAGATAACATTATTAGGGTCAGAGACATCTTTCAGTAGCCTTTACACTGTAAATTTATCAGACAGTTGCCAACTGCACATATCCAGCATTGTGTCAAAATTTAAAAACGATATGACACCCTGCTGGGAATCTGGCTCAAATCAGCATGGCTATTTCTTTTCTTTCTTTTTTTTTTTATATATGATAAAAACCTCAATGTTTATTTATTTATTTATTTATTTATTGTTAAATCATAGCTGTGTACATTAGTGCAAACAAGGGGTACAATGTGCTGGTTTCATATACAATCTGAAATATTCTCATCAAACTGTTCAACATAGCCTTCATGCCATTTTCTTAGTTATTGTATGTAGACATTTGTATTCTGCCTTTAGTAAGTTTCACCTGTACCCATTCTAAGATTCACGGTAGGTGTGGCCCCACCCATTACCCTCCCTCCACTTGAAGTCAAAAGATGGCATTATAGTAATATTAAAAATAGCAGGAAACCAAATGATTAAATTGCATTATATAATTGAAGCACAAAATACTTTAAAGATGTTAT